>DF365790.1:0-13054 GCA_000787875.1 Solanum virginianum
CACCCCAAACGGGTGTCAGTCACGGCCCATAAACTGGGACGTGACAAAAATGAAGAAAATGAAACACTTAGAATTAGTAAGATTAACAAACGAATATATATGGAAAAGCAAAGAATATACTAAGAGATTAGAACAATATAAACAAGAATTGATAATACACATAGAATGGATGAAAAAGTACAAAACCCCCCAATTTTGGGGTGATTAATTTCATGAAATCAAGGATAGAATCAAGATAAAACTCATGACAAATGATTAGTTTAGTGTTAGAAACATTTCGCCAACACAAATCTTTGAAAACCTTTCTTCAAAATCGCCCCAAAAAGTTTAGAAGTTCGAAAATGAGTTAAAAATGGTGTCTCTCGGGTTTTTATAGCTGACCAGTGAAATACCCTCCGTGAACGTAGGTATAGGTTCCCGAACGTGTAGCCTAACCAAGCCCAAATCTCCCTTATTGTGAGGACAAGGTCCACAAAAGTGGAGCACAGTGCCTGCACTAGAAACTATGCACTAGCAAAATCAGCCAAAATCAAAAACTCAAAAGTATCACTCAAAACTCATCAGAAATAAGAATTTCACAAACCAAATATGTATTCATAATAGAAATAGCGATTCGAACCCAACGAAATAATCAAAATCTAATTTCGAGGTCTCCATAACACATTCACCATTCAAAATTATTGTAATTTTTAGAATTCTGATGCGAGCTTCTGAACCTCGAATGTTGACCAAAGTCAAACTTTGATTTCAAAAATAACTGAAATCATAACTTTGGGCCTAAAAACCTCATTTTAACTCCAAATTTAGTTTTGTAACTTCTTGTAGTCCCATTTTGACATTTGAGAGCTAATGAAATTGATGGATCCCCGATCAATCTCCAAAACTCGAAAGAAATAAAAACTCACTTTCTCAATAACTTAACCCTCTAAAAATGCCAAAATTCATATTTTTCAACTTTCAAAAATGAAGTTTTCAATTCTAACCATTCAAATAGTTCAAAATAGAGCCAAAGCAACTTATGAAAGATTAAAATGGTAATTTTCATAGATAAATCCAAAAAATGACAAACAAGGTCATTACAAAACTTTTGGAGATCTTTCCAAAAGGGTCTTGGTACTAAAGTTAAGCTTAGCATAGATTTCCACCCACAAATAAAAGGTCAAGCTGAAAGGATTATTTAAACTCTTGAGTATATGCTTAGGACTTGTGCTTTAGAATTTGAAGATAGTTGTAATGAGCATCTTCGTCTTATTGACTTTGCTTACAATAATAGTTATCACTCTAGCATCTGAATGAGTCCCTTTAAAACTTTATATGGTAGATGTTGTAGGTCCCCAATTGGGTGGTTTGATGTGGGAAAATGACTTTGTTACGTCCAGATTTTTGTATAAAGACTTTAAAGAAGGTGATGTTGATTAGAAAGAGACTGAAGATGACTCAAAGTAGGCAAAAGGAGAAGAGATCTTGAGATTGGTGTAGATGATTGGGTGTATTTGAAGTCTCACCCATGAAGGGTGTTGTTTGCTTTGGCAAGAAAGAAAAATTGAGCCCAAGGTATGTAGGGCCTTATAGAGTCTTGAGGAAAATTGGTAAGGTTGCCTAAGATTTAGAGTTGCCTATGGAGATGAGTATGGCTCATTTAGTTTTTCATGTATCTATGTTTAGAAAGTATGTAGGTGACCCATGTCTTATAGTGCCTTTGGAGGTTATGGGAGTTGTTGAAGATACTTGACTTATGAGGAAGTCTTGATGGAGATATTAGATAGATAAGTGAAGAGGTTGAGAAACAAAGATATGGCATCCGTCAAAGTTCTTTGGAGGAATCAACAAGTTGAAAGTGCCATTTGGGAAGCCAAGGAGGACATAAAGAAGTGATACCTTTACCACTTCCACTCTACTGAAGCCAAAGCTAACAAATTGATTGTAACTATGGTGTCATGTAAGGACCCAGACCTTAGGAGGCTTTAATGATGGTTAAAATCAAGTTTCTAGAGGTTGTTAACCAAGGTTCCCTTCCAGGGACACTCTTATGAGTCATGTAGAGATCCACGAGTCGTGGGGGAAACCATATGCTGATCCTTGGCTTTATATGGTTAAAAGAGGGTTTTAGGCTTGGTGGCTTGCCATGGAAACTTCTATGGCTCTTTGTCCACACCACTAGTTGTGGAGAGGGCTCGTGATAGGTGCCCCAGCCTTCAAGCAAAGAATTTGGCTAAGGCAGTCATTAGGAGACCCTTGTATAGGTCGTGTAACCCACCACGAGCCATGTTGGGGTCTCATGCAACCTACCACGAGCCGTGCTGGCGATCTCATTAAGCCCTCTCCCCCACAATATTCTTCAATGTCTCAAATTACTATCTTGAAATTTGAGTGCATTTTCACGGACCGTTATATGATTATTGAACCTTTGTATAGACCATGAAGCCTTTAATGGAAATGCGCTTGGCCTGAATTTATTCTAAGTGTGAGAGGAGACAATTTCATGAACCATTGTATGGTCACTGAACATTTGTATGGATCGTTGTGTATTTGTAGGGGACCCTAGGACACTTTTTAAAGTCTATTTCATTAATGGTCTTTTGATAATTTTTGTTGTATTCTAAAGGTCTTTTAGGACCTTAGTACCTATCCTAAACCCCTAAATCAGATTATACTCATTTTTTACACTCATTCACTCTCATTACACCCATGCTCTAGAATTCAACTCTTAAGTTCTCACTTCAAATTCTATTGTGGGGATTTAAGCTAGTATTTCAAATGGGCTTTCAATTCCAGTAAATTCCATCCTAATTCTTCTAGTTATTGAAGGTATGTGAGAATGATTGATGATCCCTTTCAATCATAAAGACCTCAAAGACTTTTTACTTAATTCATTAATTTAAAGCTTACATTGAATATGGTTCTGTTAAGTTGGTGTTGATTGATGTATTATCAAAATATAGTACATTTGATGCCTAAAACAAGGGAGTTTGCAAATTTTTAATGTGATTTTTATGGTTTTTATGTGTTTTATGTTTATTTTTGCAGAAAATGCAGGTTGGACTGATTTTAAGGAAAAGTACCAGATATTGTTGAATTTGAAGACCTACGAGCCACATTACGAGTCGTAGCCCAAGCTACAAGTCGTAGGAGGTAGTCGTAGTGATTATTAGCTTTCAAATATCAAAATTTGAGAAATTAAAGTCAGCCATGTGAGCCCAGGATATGAGTCATACACCAGATCACAACTCGTAGTATGGATCGTAGCAGTCAAATTCAAAATGCCAAGTACTAACTATGAAAGCCCGATTAGGGCTCCTAGGTCACCATACGAGTCGTACCTATGAACCGTAATAGCTTTCGACCAACTTTTCTTATTTATTTTCAGATCCTTTATGTAAATAGTATAAATAGTTTAGTTTAGGGTTTCATTAAAAGAGGACTATTATTCAGATTAGATTTGTAGAGATTCTAGAGAATATTTTTAGAGCTTTTTTAAGGGTTTAGAGTTTTACTTTGAAGACCCAATTTGAGGATTTGAAATCACTTGTAATCAAACTCCATTCTTCAAGCTTGTGATTTCATCATCAAGGTGGTTTTTGTTCTTCATTTTCTTTGGGTAATTTCTCGACGATGTTTAATATATTCTTTGTGTGTAATGTTGACTTAGTTATGAGTAGATAAACCCCCACAACTTGAGGTTGTGGGAACCATGAGTGGTTAACTTCTAATAACCTACATTATTTGCATTTCTTTGATTGGGTATTTGCATGTATTATCTATTTTCCTTCGGAATGCTTATTGTTCGGTGGTGGCCAACACGAAACTCCACCTAGTGTCATAATCTAGACCAAGTTAGTGATGAATAGGAAAAGAAAATGGGTAATAGGATGCGATTGATGCGTTCTCATCTAATCGATCAAACCCAACCAATGAGAGGTTGACTAGGACTATGGGTAACGGTTAGTTGGTACACCATGGTTGCCAACCAAGCACCATGGTGAAATTCAACCTTCACTGATACAAGAGTGCTGAAAGAACCTAAGTTACCATCCTGCATGCAATGTCTCCATTAGGGGTATATTATCCGGGGTATTTGAGTTACTGAATCATGGGGAACACAATTCTGAAATTGCTCCTCCAATTGATTATTTTTTTCATGATTATTAGTATAATTTTTCTATTTATTTCATTTCAATTTGCAAAATTCCAGTCCATTCTAGAGAATATAGTTGATTGGTACTTGAAATTATTATTGGTGAAACAATTTGGTCAAACCCAATATTCCCTGTGGATTCAAATCTAGCCTCTGGTTAAGTTTATACTTGATAGCAACTGCTTGACTGTTGGAGCGTGAACATCAAAATTTATGGCCCCGTTGCCAGGGAATGTGGCTAGGTTTTTAGCTTGATTTCACTAGTGGTTAATTCAAGTGTTAATTTCTAGATTCTCTTGTATTTTACTTTTACTTTTTATTTTTGTTGTTCAGTTTGTATTGCAGGGTCTATTAGGTTTATATGCCCAACACAAGGAGCCAAGGCAATCCGTTAGTTCTAATCAACATGGAAATCCACCGAATTGCAACAAGAATGGCTCAAGAAAATGAGGACATCGTGATTGATAAAGCTATTGGTCAACATGATGAAGATGTGGGTAGAGAGGAAAACCCACCTAAAAGGGAGAATAGGTCATACCTTAGGTACTTTAAGGAAAATGCATATGGTTGGAATCAATATAGGTTGAACCCAATGGCCATAGAGTTCACAAGAGCGATAGTGCTACCACCCTTACTGGCTGACACTAAGTTCCCCGTGTCTAGTGGTCTCTTACAAATGCTTCAAAAATTATGGTTTGTTTACTTAGCTACCTTCGGAGGATCCACATAGTCATCTCCATAAAGTTGCATTTTTTTGCAAGAGTGTAATGGGTACAAAAAAGTTTCAATGGATACGGTTGGTCTAAGAGTGTTCCCTTTATCTTTAACTGGAAATGTAGCAATATGGTTGTCAGAACTTTCACAAAGTTCGATGATAAGTTGGGCTGATCTATAAAAAGCCTTTTTAGAGGGGTATTTTTCAAGGTCCAAAAAGCTTAAACTTAAAGATCAAATCAATAATTTCGAGAAATTACCAGGGTGATTCAATTTGTACAACATGACAATGGTTCACCAAGTGCTTAAGGATAGTTCCAGAGCATGAAATTATTGACGATACCTTAGTGGGGATCTTTTATTGAGCTCTTGATGAGAATAGTCAAGCTTGTGCCGATAATATTATGGGAGACATATTTCTTGATCAACCATTTGCACGGATCATAGAAAGAATGGAGTAAGTGAAAAAAAATAGAGCATGGAGTCAAAGAGAGAGAGGCACGACTAAAATGTCTTGTGCTATGAATACCAACAATGAGTAAGCCAAGGTAAATGAAGAGATTATGCAGCAACTCGCTCAACTTCGCACAAGTGTGGACTTGGTGTAGAAACAAAACCAAGCAAGTGTACATGCGGTGACTAACCAACCTCCAAAGGCTCCCATGTATGAAGAATCGTTCTTTGATGAAGAATCTTGTTCTATGAGTAACTAAGAAGTGGGTTTCAAAAATAATGCCCAGGGGTCCAACTCGGACCATTTGAGGTAAGGTTCTAGAAATTAAGGTCGAAACTATAATTGAGAAGGTACATATAGAGATAACCATGGCGATTATTATGAACGAGAGAGAGTACCAGAGGCGTAATAAGGGCGAAGAGATGGATATATGAATGGTCCTTGTGTGCCTCCCTATCATCGTGCTGCTGGGTCTAGCTATTCTAGGATTGGGGAAATGTTTGACAAGTTGTTGAAGAGGGCCGACCATCAAGATAAGAATTTTAAAGTGATGAAATTGGATATTTCATGTATCACTCAAAAGATATAGTCTCATTCGATGGCAATCAAACAATTGGAGGAACAATTTGGGCAAGTATCTTCTCAATTGAACCAATGACAAAAGGGCAGTTTGCCAAGTAATACAGTTCAAAATCCAAAGAATGATAGACATTGCATAGTGATCGTGTTGAGAAGTGGGAAAAGCACTATAGACCCCCTAATGTCAGTGGTTGATGACAAAGCTTGTAAGAAGGGTGTCAATGACAAGGTTGAGGTTGAGAAAGAAGGTTTGAAAAGCAATGGGATGCTAAGTAAAAAAGTGAAAGAGCAAAAAGAGGCAAAGATGATCCCAAAAACCTCCACCTTTTCCTCATAGACTCGAGAATTAGGAAAAGGATGGTAAATTCAAACATTTCCTTTCTATATTGAAGCAATTGTCCATTAACATCCCCCTTCTAGAAGCATTGAGGAAGATGCCCGAGTATGCTAAGTACATGAAGGATTTGGTGACTAAAAAGTGCACAGTAAGCCAAGAGCTTTTGCAAGAGCTCCAATAAAGTAGTGCCATTATGACCAAATGCCTAGTCCAAAAAAGAAAAGATCTTGGTGCATTCACCATTCCGTGTACCATCGGTGATGTAGAGTTCACAAGGGCATTACGTGATTTAGGAGCAAGCATAAATTTGATGCCTCTTACCATTTTCAAAATGCTTGGTCTTGGTGCCATTACTCCCACAAGAATGCAGTTACTCATGGCGGATAGAACAATCAAGAAGCCAGAGGGAATTCTTTTTGATATGTTGGTGAAAGTTGATAAGTTTATCTTTTCGGTAGATTTCATGATTCTTGACTCTGAGGTTAACTTTGAGGTCACTATTATTTTGGGGAGGCCATTCTTGGCCATTGGGAGAGCATTTGTGGATATGGATTTTGGTCAACTCAGGTTTAGAGTCAACACTGCAGAGGCTATTTTTGATATCCGCTAGTAAATGAACCACTTTCATGAGCTAAAGAGCGAGGTGTGGGCCATTGAGAATTTTTGATACTTAATGATAACTAAGTCGAGCCACGACATTAAACAAGGCACTTCTTAGTAGGCAGCCCAAGTACTTTTCTTATTTTTGAAGTGTTTTAAGTTTATTATGGTTGTTTGAATTGCTAGGTAGTGGATTGATTCTTATTTTGATTTTTAAGATATTGAATCAGTTGCATTTTTGGGATAATTGTATATTGTGAGATGAAGTATTGTAGGTGTAAAATAAGTGTTAAAAGTTGAAAGAAAATGGCATTGGAAGTAACCTCTACGACTAGACCTATGAGTCGTAGTGTAGCTACGACTCGTAGTCATGCCTCATAGAGACTAATAGTGTTTGATTGAAATTGACACATACACTATAGGCCAATTTTACAATTCATAGCCCGTGCTACGAGTCATAAGTGGGGTTCGTAGTGCCTAGGTATTATTATTAATTTTTCTAAGTGTTAAGTCTACTATGAAACCATGTCCTACGAGTCATAGGGAGCCCAGCGACTCATAGTTGGGGTCTCATAGACCCGATTCTGGAATTTTAAAAGTCGGCTCGATTTTGTTATTAAAGGGGTCAAAATTCATTTTATCCCCCAAAACACAAACCTAATCCCTAAAATTAGTTCCCAATGTGTTCCCTCATGTGTCCGACCATTGTTCCATCCCCCTTTTCGGTGTATCCATGTCATTTTTGGGTGAACTTTCTGGCAAAGGATCCAATACTTAGGGTATCAGCCTCTTTTTTTCTCTTTGTGATTAATTGCTCATCATCTTCTCAAAAGGTTTGCTTCTTAGTTAAATTTTGCACTCATACTTTTATGTCTCTTGAAATTCTTTGATGATTGAGTGTTTGGAATTGGTATTGAAAATACCCATGAGAAAATTGATGTATGGAAATGAGAATTAGGGTTGTGTAGTTTAAAATTCCCTAACGTAGTTCTCAATTTTGAAATCATTCTTTTTGGTTGGTTGTGATGATGACATCTTGCCATGTTTAGTGATGATCACATGTGTAAAATTATTATGTGATACATTTACAGATAGATTCATGGTGGGGTTGAAATTTGGCTGTGAGTATGGTTTTTTAATTGAAAATGCTTGTTTAAGAAATTCTTTGTCTGTTTGCGCATCTAATCCCCTTAAACTTCCTAGTTTACTTGTTAATGCTGCTGTTGTGAGTTCTAGGATTGATGATTTTTGGGAAATTGTCAAATATGTTGGGAGATTAATGGTTATTTGATTGGGCATAGGTTGAATTATCATGATTAGGGGTCATGGGATATTGTTGTGCCTATTATGTAGTTTGAAAATTGCTCCGAATATTGTTTGACATCTTTGTTAGGTGATTGTTATTTGCATTGTAAGGTTGAAGACACCATAGGTGTCTGATATTCCCAGCTATGAGGGTTACCTATGACTCTTAGAAGGACCTACGAGTCTTAGTGGCCTCCTCATAGGGAATAACAATTACCAGTGGTCCCTTAACACTTGCCATACGCGACCTAACTAAGAGTACTAGTGTTCACTATGAACCGCAGTGGGAGTCTTGTGAGCATAGCATTTGCTTAAAAATGTTACTAGAAATTGGTATGAGCCAGCCTACGACTCGTAGTCTCCACTATGAGTCGTACTTGTGCCTCGTACCTATTTGGAGTTTGATTTTTTATAATGCACCTTTGTACTACGAGGTCACAGTATGACTTGTAGGTCACCCTACGAGTCATACCTGTCCCTCGTACCTACAACCTGAAACAACTAGTGTAGTGTTCATTTTTGTGTGTTTCCTTTTTTGTTTTGTTTTTCTTAGCTTCTTTCTTTGTTTTTGATGATTGATTTTGGGCTGATTGTGAATCTATGATACAATTTTTTAGGAATAATGCCCCCAAAAACTAGAGGTTGTCCTATGAGAGAATTTAACAGACAATTGAGGGATGAAAATACAAATGATGACCGATCTAAGGGGTCAAGTGAGAGTGCCTCCCAATCCAATACAGATGTTGATGTAGATTGGACTGAATGCATCAAACATCTATCTCTTCCGCTGATCATCATCATCACCGATGGGGAATTGTGGGTATGTAGGAGATATATAAGAAGGGACTAGAGCCAAAGGGACAGGGAAAACCTGTCAGACAGTTTCACAAGAAGTCTTTGGTAAATGACTTAGTTTTGAGTCAAGTTCCTGCTTTAGCGGCGGTGATTGATTGATATGGGCTCTAGTGGTTGTTAGAGCGGTTGGGCAAGTATTCCCCCTTTTTGGCCAGAGAGTTTTATGCTGCCTACGCTGCTATAGTCCTTCAAGATCTTCCCAAGGGAAAAATGGTGATGGATCAGCCTAAGTTGCATTGGATTTTGGTTTGAGGTCAATGGGTAGATATCTGCGAGGGAACTATCCACTGGGTTCAGTTTCTTCCTAACTACAGGGTGCCACAGTATAAAATCAAGTATGACAATAAGATAGATAAGATGTGGTGTGTTGTGATCGGGAAGAATATTAATGTAAGGATTGAGCTCCTCAGATAGGTAGCTAACCAGATAGTTGAGGGTGATGCTGAGCCTACATAGGTCACCAGCCATGTCGAGCCAATAGTGAAGTCCCACCTCTCCTTTTCAGCCAAATTCTGGTGGGCCATTATCTGGTTATGCATTAGGCCTATATTCACAGATAATGTCATCACCTTTGAGAGGTTCGTGTTACTAGCCAACATATCAGCTGGTTATGAGATCGACTAGGCTTGTGTCATAGCTATACAGATTCACCAGTTCATGCTCTAGACGAATACCTCATTGTCGTTCACTATCTTAATACACAGACTATGCATTGAGGATTGAGTGCGAGACTCTCTTCACATAGACCTACATATTGAGGCCGTCCACAATATGGATCCAGCCTTATCAAAGGATGATGAGAATATGGTGGCACTTCAGAGAGCAGTTCCTCCTCCCATGCCTGAGAAATTTCCTCTTGAGCCAGCTACTAAGGAGTCACCTCTAGTTCCCACCACCTCCACTCCAGTTGTACTAGAGCAGCCTTCAGCAGTGGACACTGAGGCGATGCCCTTCACAGCTGTACCTGCACCAAAGCCTTTTGCTTCACAGGTTACTTCTACAAACTTACCTATTATGACTTCGTTTGCATTTTAGGCTTTGGTATACAGGTTGACTAGGACAGAGGCCCAACTGAGCAAGTTGATGAACCAGATCAAGCTATGGGTTCATTAGACAATATAAGACTCAGAGGAACGGTCCAAGGCATTCACCATAGTTGAGTTGGATCAGACAGTTAATGTTTTGGATGCCAGTATCGATGCTTTCAAGGCTAGGGTCCAGAAGTGACTTGTGGGAGCTCATCCTACAGATGTGGCTACCGTACAGCAGGAGTTGGTCAAGTTCAAGGTTGACTTGATGTCATTATTACCTGCCCCAATAGTAGCCCCGAAGGAGGCACTTGTGGGTGAGAACTTATTTGATCTATTTGTAGATTGCCTACGTACTCCCGAGAAGAGACCTCTGGAGGGTGATGAGGTAGAGGTGACCCAGAAGAGACAGAGGACTTCTGAGGAGGAGCCAAATCTGGAAGAGTAGATTACTGATCTGGTCATGCGAGAGTCTATACAGATAGAGCAGTAGAGGAAGGCTCGGGAGCAGTAGAGATTACGTAGAGCTAGTACTTCGAGTTCAGCTGCAGCCCAGACCACCCAAAAGGAGAGAGAGCCCCAGGATAAGATTGATGTCGGTGCTTGAGGACCATGTGTTTTCTACCTTTTACCCCCATGCTTACTTTTGGATACTTTGTTCTGGATACTATTTTTGGATACTTTATTTTTATTGTTGTTTTTGGATAATTTTGTTTATATTACTATTTGGATGATATGTTTTTGTTTTATTTTATTATATATATCTACTTTGAGGACAAAGTATCATTTTTGGTAGGGTGTAGGGAAGTTATGGACATGATTAAAGTCTGAGTAGGTTTTAGTCCATAACTTTCCTATTTTTGATATCCCAAGGTTTTCTTGTTGTATTTCTTTTTCCTTGTAGATGATTTTATTTTATGTTGAACCGACATGTTTAAGGTGTTGTAGATTATTTGTGGATATATGGCGATTAATACTTTTGGCATGTATATAGTTTTTAATGATTTTATTGAATGTGTTGAAAAATGGGTAGCCACAAAATTTTTGTGATTGTTGGTTACCAGGAAACAGCCTCTCTACTTAGGTAGTGGTAAGGTCTGCGTACATCCTACCCTCCCCAGACCTCACTTGTGGGATTTTATTGGGTATGTTGTTGTTGTTGTTGTAATGAGGGAAGATTTTGTTTAGTGGTGAATTTTGTGCTTTTATGCAAATAAAATACTTTATTGGGTATGTTGTTGTTGTTGTTGTTGGTTACTATTGCAATCTTGCATGTGATTGGTTTATTAATGTTTGTTCTGATAAAGCAAAGGCAAGTTGATGCTTGAAGCATGACATGTGAATCTATGAGTATGTATGCAATGTCATGTGTGTGTGAGCTAATTTTGTCATATTTATGCATTGTATACTAATTCAGAACTTGCCTTGTTACTCTTAGTTGGACTGAAGATTTTGTTGATTGGAAAAGGATCTTAGGCCATTGTTCGTTAAATTAGTCCACCTTTGCCTAAATAACTCACCAAATGAAAGAGTTTACCCCTTATTCCAAATGTTTGACCCTTGTATGTACCATTTCTTTCTTGATACCTAGCTGGCCTAACATTGTCTAGTGAAATACTTTGATATTGGTCCTGATCTATCCTTGAACATATGAACCTTGATTGAGGCAAAAAGCCTAAGTTGAAGGTAGCTACCAAAGGTGGCCCTGTTTTAGGGATTAAATATTGTGTACTTTACCTCAGGCTAAAAGCCTAAGTTAAGGATGGCTAGTGTTGTGGTATAGTAGTAAAAATGAGGTGATTAGCTGGAAATGAAAGAAAGAATGGGAAATCATGTACCGGGTGAGAGAAAAAAGAAGAAAAGTTTCCTCAGAATGATAAGAATAGCAAAATGAGTTCAAAAATAAGGCACAACCTAAAAGATGAAAAGAAAGTACCCAAAAAAGCTTGAAAGTGAAGTATAAGGGAGGGAAAAGTGAAACTAGTTGAGTTATTAAGGTGATAATGTTGAAAAACATGGTTCAAGGATGACTTTTAGTCACTAATTTCCCAAAAAGTACCTTACCAAAGCCCCATAAGCCTATGTTATAAGGCTATGAAGTCCTAAAGTATTCCTGATCCAACTAGTCAATAGTTTGAAGTGTGAGTATATAGGCAAGCCTATGGTATTAGTTAATATGTATGATTCTTATTTGTGAGAGTGAGTATGCTTGCACAGTCCCTCAACCCATTATGATTGCTTATTGAGTGAAATAGAGGGACTTCTTTTTTGTAAGGGCATTTGTACTGCATGGTTAGCATATGACTTGTACAGTGATTATGAATTGTTGATACATAGCTTGTCATGGTTGGATTCTCAAATGCATCAATGTGCCTTGGTTTGCTTGGCAGCCATCCAATTAAGTTTTGAAAATGTTAGTTTGGGTACCTAAACTAAAATCTAGAGAAGTTAGAATGATTGCCATGTATTACTTATTGTCTATGTAGATCGCATCGTCGCTTGAGGACAAGCAATAATTCTAAATTGATAGTGTTGATGTGCTGTCAAAATACAACACATTTGATGCAAAAAAAAAAGGTTTTTGCAAGTTCTTAATGTAACTTTTTATGGTGTTTTTGTGTTTTGTGTTTATTTTTGCAGAAAATATAGGTTGGCCTGATTTTGAGGAAAAGTAGCAGATTTTATTGAATTTGAAGACCTAGGAGCCACATTACGAGTCGTAGCCCAAGCTATGAGTCATAGAAGGTCATCATAGTGATTAAAATTTTCCAAATATCAAAATCTGAGAAATTAAAGTCAGCCATACGAGCCTAGGATACAAGTCATAGACTAGACCATGACTCGTAGTATAGATCGTAACAGTCAAATCCAAAATGCCAAGTGCTTATATGAAAGCCTAATTACAGCTCGTAGGTCACCCTACGAGTTGTACCTAAGAACCGTAACTACTGCCGACTAATTTTTCTTATATATTTTTAGGTCTTTTTTGTAAATAGTATAAATAGTTTAAGTTAGGGTTTCATTAAGAGTGGACTATTATTCAGATA
>DF365790.1:13136-24859 GCA_000787875.1 Solanum virginianum
CAGATTTGTAGAGATTCTAGAGAATATATTTAGAGCTTTTTTAAGGGTTTAGTGTAGATACTTAGGGTTTTACTTTGAGGACCCAATTTGGGTATTTGAAATCACTTGTAATCAAACTCTATTCTTTAAGCTTGTGATTTCAACATCAAGGTGATTTTTGTTCTTCCTTTTCATTGGGTAATTTCTCAACCATATTTAATATATTCATCATTTGTGATTTTGCCCTAGTTATGAGTAGTTAAACCCCAACAACTTGGGGTTGTGGAAACCATTAGTAGCTAGCTTCTAATAACCTAGATTATTTGCATTTCTTTGAATGGGTATTTGCACATATTGTCCATTTTCCTTCGGAATGCTTGTTATTTTGTGGTGCCAACACCAAACTCCGCCTAGTGTCATGATCCCGTGATGAATAGAAAAAGGAAATGAGTAACAGGATTCGATTGATGTGTTCTCATCTAATCAAATAAATTTGACCAAGAAGAGGTTGTCTAGGAATGGTTAGTTGGCACACCATGGTTGCCGACCAAGCGCCATGGTGAAATTTGACCTTTACCATTATAAGAGGGTTGGAAGAACCTAAGTTACCATCCTGCATGCAATGTCTCAATTAGGGGTATGTTATTTGGGGTATTTGAGTTAGTGAATCATGGGGAACACAATTTTCAAGTAGCTCCTCAAATTGACTGCCTCTTCGCGATTATTAGTATAGTTTTTGTATTTATTTCATTTCAATAGGCAAACCCCCCCTCTCCATTCTAGAGAATATAGTTGATTGGTACTTGAAATGATTGTTGGTGAAACAATTTGGTCAAACCCTGTGTTCCCTGTGGGTTCGACCCTAGCCTCTGGTTAGGTTTATACTTGATAGTGACTGCTTTACTGTTGGAGCAGAAACATCATTGATTTGATTAAATTGAGTTATGGGACGTATTTAATTGATGTTTAAAATATGAATCAAGCCCTATTATGTTGGATTACATTGATTTTATGAAGATTTGAATTTGCATGTCCCTTTAAATTATGAATCTATGCATGGGTAATTTCAAGTATGCTTTAATTGTTGATTTCTTCATGGATTTACTATGATTTTATTATATTATGATGATTTAACTATGAATTCCTAATACCTATATTTTCTCTCATTCCTTGGGTCACATGATTGCATGAACATTGATATTCATGAGATTTATGATGTGGGTTAAGACCCAATTATTACTATGACTTTGATTTCAAGCAAGTATGGTGATGATATGACATGTGATCATATAATGTCTATGATGTGGCTTTTAAAGCATTATGGGTGTTCATATCAACATGTACAAGTATGAATGAGCAACTCATATGCATGTATTCATTAATTGAAGTGTGATTTGGCTTTTAAGTCCAAGTATGCATGATGATGATTTGAAAAGATTTATGTTCCTTTTTGAAGCATGTACATATATATGTATTCTAGTGGGATGATTACTTAGCACCAAGTGGGCTTGTGTAAGGGGGACTATCCCCAAGGGTCCTTATATAAATCCTCAAGTCCTATAACAATGTGCCAAATATAGGTTCATATTTATTCCCTTTATAAGGGATGATTATGTCATGGATCTACCTTTGGCAAGTAGATGACCCCTTTATCCATTGTGGGGAAGACAACATAGTTCCAAATTATAGCTCACTTGGTCTTATGTCAGTTGAGTTCATATCCCCATATGTTTAAGTATTATGGCATTCATGCATCATAGACTTCATGGCATATTGATATTCTATTCTTTCCTATGTACCTATTTCTATGCACATGCCCTGGTCATCTAACATTATTGCAAGTTAATATGTTCATAACCATTTGCATGCCTCCATATTTAATTCATTTTATCGTACTAACGCATACTTTTGCCTATATGATCTAACCATATAGGAACTGGAGATTATCTTCACCCCCTCTTGATGGTTAGATTGGCTTTTGAGCTTGCTAGTGGTGAGTCCTTTACTTTAAGGACAAGACTCACCTTGTATCTCCCTATTATGCTATTTTCACTTGTCTTTGCTTTGAGGGTGAGCTCACGACATGTCTTGGCCCACATCCTATTCTATGAACTAGAGGCATTGTTGGACATCGTGTAAAGTCTATGTATGGGCTTGTTATCTGTTATGCTTATTGCTTATGGAGACTATGCTTATGTCTGTCTCATGTTGTTGGTGTTGTGATGATATGTTCATGATGAAATGTAGAAATGTGGAAAGTCCTAAGTCCCTTCTTTTCCCATAGTGTGAGTCATACCTACCCGCCCCTTAGTTCTTATGTGTTATGTGCTATGTGAATCTGTACAAATCCCTATCCCTATGACATTACCATAGCTTTAGTCAAAAGCTATGTTTCCCTTAGAACTATATGCTTGTTTAATTATGTGCTTCCAAACTAATGACATGTATATGAATGCTATGAGTCTTGTTTGGGGACTCTCGAGTTCACATTCGCCATGTCAGTCCTGGGTCCTAGGTGCAGCTCATGACAATCTAGTGTAGGGAGGGGGATACATAATGCCTAGCTCACTTAGGAAAATCTCATGTAAGAAAATAGAGGGAGAGTCCTAGGCTATCTAAGTAAAGGAAAAAGATATATATTGTGAGGCACCTTTGTGGTGATCCCAAAGGGAAAAATCCATGATGGGCTAGGCCCATGAGTAGATAATACTTCATAGTGTTGGTCCAGGTCATTACAAGTGGAATTAGAACTAACTCTCAAATAGTACGATGGTGGAGTAAACCTTAGCAAGGACGTTGAGTCCCTATGGGGGCTATGTGCAGGGATGATAATATGCAACACCTGACTGGGTTCGACCCTAGCCTCTGGTTAGGTTTATACTTGATAGTGACTGCTTTACTGTTGGAGCAGAAACATCATTGATTTGATTAAATTGAGTTATGGGACGTATTTAATTGATGTTTAAAATATGAATCAAGCCCTATTATGGGTAAAAAACAATCGAGCAGCATAACATTTGAAAAACTAAACCTGCACCATTTGGGTCATGACCTGGTCATCAATACATCATATACATCATATACATCAAGATAGGTAAACCAAAATTATAAAGTACTAGCAAGCAACCAAGGCTGCGACAAAGTCATACAGGCACACATTACATATACATGCCAATCTTGTGACTAGAGACTGAATGGTGTAAAAGAACCAACCCAAAATAACATGCCCACAATAGCCTCTAAGAGAATACTAACACTGTCAGGATAGGGCCCCGACTATACTAAATCATACAATAAAAATAAGTATCCCGTGAAACCTCCAAGGAGAGGTGGAGTGTCACGATCTAAGCCTAGAGCCTAGACATGACACGGCGAATGGGGAACCTGAAGGAACCCCAAACAAGCCTCTTAACTTGCCATTACACATAATTAGTTGCGAAAGAATACAAAGACGTAAAAAGTAATAATAGGGCAATAGGACTAAGGGAACTCATATAAATGTCATAAACAAGAGACAAGAGTCAAGCTCATCATAAGTACATAGTATATCCAACAAACACCTCTAATACACAGATATAGCCAGGGACAAGACAAGCTACTGGGCTCTCTCTCATAGTCAACATAGAGCATAAGAAATATGTCTCATTACAAAGATAAGATAAACAGAAACCAAGGTCCCCAGAATGGAGGACTCACCAACATGCTTGGAATAGCACCGTCTAGCCACATGGAGGAGGAGAATGATCAACTTAGGCACCGGTCCCTACATGGTGATATCATATAGGCAAGAGTATGCGTTAGTACATTTAAATGTACTAAGTATGTGGGATGTAATACAACAAGAGATAAGCATCATAATCCAAAATGCATAATAATAGGAAATAGGCATAATTTAATAATATGACATGTAGGATCAATGCATAAGTAAAACATGCTTAAATATATCATGTTAATATAAAATATCATATGTGAGGAGGAGACCAAGCTAGATTGCCAAGGTATAAACCCCTTGGGGTTGGTGATGATAGTATCCATCACCTTAGTGTGTGAGGTACAAACCCCTCATCAAGGTTAGTGATGATCGCACCCATCACCCTAGTGGTGGAGCATTCAACCCATCAACTGGGTTAGTGATGATCACACCCATCACCCTAGTGGTTGAGCATTCAACTCCTCAACTGCATTAGTGATGATCACACCTATCACCCTAGTGGGTGAGCATCCAACCGCTCAACTAGGTCCCCGAATTTGGCATGGTCTATCATAACACTTTAAATAGCATTCATCATGTGCATAAGTTCATTTCATCATCATATAATCAATAATATCTTATCTCATGCTTTAAACCTTCATTTACTCAAGAAATCATAGTCGGATATTTTGTTAAACACCTTGGGGGTGTGTAATAGAGGTAAACGAGCATGCAATTTAGAGATGAAATCCTGTAGGAAAATAAGTAGCAAAACCTTTAATCAGCACCTTGCAACACCCCAAGACATTCATATCAAAACCTCTCATCAAATCCAACATTAGATCTAAGATTTGAAGATCAAAACATGCTAAAACCACCATACATTCATGAACTAAAATCATTGTGCAGTAAATTTCTCAATATACAAGACCCACATGTAAAATCAACTTTAAATCATGCAATATTAAGTAAAAGAGGGTTTAGGCAACATGGATGAAAGGAACCTATAGTTCTACACCACATACCTTAGCTTTTATAAAGTTCTTGAATAAGACTTTAATGTTGATTTGAAGCTTGGGTAAGATCCTTGAAGAAATTGTTGAGATTGGCCTTGAGTTTGGGACTTAAATTTAGGGTTAGAAATGAGTCTAAGTGTTTGGAAAAATATTGGGAAATGTTTTTGGGTGATATGATGGTGAAATAAGACTTAAGTATAGGTTAAAATACATTTGGGAAAACTTAGGTCCAACACTTAGAAAAATCTAGGCGAACTAGGAAAAGATAGTGTAGAAATAAAAGCTCTTCGCGTTGCGGAGAGGTCGCAGATGCTTTATGGAAATCGCACCAAGCAAAATTTCTAATTGGATTCGTTTGCTTTAAAATCTAGGTTAGACTCTTGTCACCCTAATTTGGACCCGCAGAACAAGAATATGAAGTTGAATTTTTGAAATTCCAAACGGATTTTTAGATATATGAAAAATAATATTCTGGGCACTTCTGAGGCATATTTTCGGGCACTTTTTGGGGTCATTTCAATATCTCCCCCTTGGGAATATTCATCCCTAAATATAGAAGAGACGTACAAGACAAGAATAATCATGCACAAATCAGCCTCAACATGAATGCAACATTACATTTTAAGGATCACTTTCAAACTCCCATCATAAGTGTGAAATCATCATAAATTGCCAACTTAAACATGAATGACATAGAGGCTGAAATGTAAGACTTGAAGTCACATAGAGGACTTAGAATTAGTACCTTAGGCTTGAGTAGAGTGGAAGAGATAAGGGTACTACTTTTGCATGTCCGCTTCGGCCTCTCAAGTAGCACCTTTGACTTGTTGGCTCCTCCAAAGGACCTTAACGGATGGAACTTCTTTTTCCTCAATCTCCTTACTTGTCTATCTAGAGTATGAACCATAACATCCTTATAAGTCAAGTTATCCTCAACAACACCCACATCATCAAGTGGTACAATAGCATTAGGATCACCAACACATTTTCTCAACATAGAGACATGAAACACCGGATGGACCAAATTCATCTCACTAGGCAACCTCAACTCATAAGCCACCTTACCAACCCTCTTTATCACCTCATAAGGAGAAACATACCTAGGACCCAATTTCCCTTACTTACAAAAATGAACCACACCTTTCATTGGAGAAACCTTCAAATAAATCCAATCACCCACTTGGAATTCTAGGTCTCTTCTTCTTACATCGGCATAGGATTTTTGACGATTTTGGACTGTCCTCAACGTTTCCCTAATCATCTTTACCTTCTCAAGAGCATCCAAAACCAGATCTAGCCCCAATAAAGCCACCTTTCTAACCTCAAACCATCCCATTAGTGATCTACAACATCTCCCATAAAGAGCCTCAAATGGAGCCATACCGATGCTAGAGTGATAACTACTGTTGTAGGCAAACTCAATCAATAGAAGATGTCATCCCAACTACCTTTAAGCTCCAAGACACAAGCCCTAAATATATCCTCAAGTGTTTCAATTGTCCTTTCAGCTTGGCCTTCCGTTTGAGGGTGGAAGGTCGTACTAAGGTGAACTTTTGTACCAAGACCCCTTTGAAAAGACTTCCAAAAGTGAGAAGTAAATTGTGCACCACGATCCGATACCAAGACCCCTTTGAAAAGATCTACAAAAGTATAAAGTAAATTGTTCACCATGATCCGATATAATGGATAAGGGAACCCTATGCAACCTCACCAATTAATGGATGTACGACCTTGCATACTCTTTAGCCCCATATTTAGTCTTGACCGATAGAAAGTGAGCCAATTTCCTCACCCTATCAACTACCACCCATATGGAATTAAAACCTTTTCTAGTCTTGGGCAACCCAACTACGAAATCTATATTAACTAGCTCCCACTTCCAAGTGGGAATCTCTATGTCTTAGGTTAGGCCACCCGACCTTTGATATTCGACTTTGGATTGTTGGCAACTATGGAAACCAGGAAATAAATTTGGTAATGTCCCTCTTCATTCCTTCCCATCAATACACAGCCCTCAAGTCTCTATACATTTTTGTGAAACCGGGGTGGATAGAATAAGAGGAATTATGGGATTCATCAAGAATTTTCTCCCTCAAACTATCAACATATGACACACACAACCTACCATGGTATCTTAGGGCCCCATCTCCCCATTGGGAGAAAACATCTACTTTGCCCTCTTTCACCAAGGTCTTCAATTCAAGCAAGGAGGAGTCTAGTTCTTGTTTTGCTATCACCTCATCATCCAAAAAAGATTTAGAACCATCAACCACAACAACACCATCACCCACGTCTTCAAACCTCACCCCCAATCTAGCCAACCTATGCACCTCCATAGCCATCTCCCTTTAGCTACCATTCATATGAGCGAGGCTACCCATGACACCCGACTCAAAGCATCCGCCATAATATTTGCCTTACCCGTATGGTAATGCACACTTATGTCATAGTCCTTAAGGAGTTCTGGCCACCTTTTATGTCTCAAGTTAAGATCTTTTTGAGTGAAGACATATTGAAGGCTCTTATGATTGGTGAAGACATCAACATGCACCCCATACAAATAATGACGCCAAATCTTTAATGGTAACACCATGGCGGCCAATTCAAGATCATGGGTAGGGTAGTTGTTTTCATGCACTTTGAGTTGCCTAGAAGCATAGGCTATGATCTTATCAATTTGCATTAGTACACAACCTAAACCAACTCTAAATGTGTTACAATACATAACAAATCCCTCAAGCCCATCCAATAGTGACAATATAGGATTGGACACAAGTTTATCTTTCAATATTTGGAAGCTTTTCTCACATTCATTGGTCCACACAAACTTCACCTTTTTTTGATTCAATTTTATCATAGGAGAAGCAATAGAGGAGAACCCATTCACAAACCTTCTATAGTAACCCGCAAGGCCCAAGAAACTCCTAATGTCAGATGGGGTCAATGGTCTAGGCCAATTCCTAATCAAATTGATTTTCTTAGGATCCAGTTTTATACAATCATCCAATACCACATGACCCAAGAATGGATGGGGTCAATGGTCTAGGCAAATTCCTAATCACATGACCCAAAAATGCAACCTCCTTCACTACATGACCCAAAAATGCAACCTCCCTCAACCAAAATTCACACTTGTCATACTTAGCATATAATCTCTCCTCCCTCACTCTTTTCAACACAACCCTCAAATGACCCATATGCTCCTCTCTACTATGTGAATAAATCAAAATATCATCAATGAAGACTACAACAAAGGAATCAAGGTAGGGCTTGAAAACCCTATTTATTAGGTCCATGAAGATGGCAGGCTCATTAGTCAATCCAAAGGATATCAGCACAAATTCATAATGCCCATACCTAGTCTGGAAGGCCATATTTGGAATATCACACTCCCTCACCCTTACTTGATGGTACACGGACCGAAGATAAATCTTAGAGAAAAAACTAACCCCTTGCAATTGGTCAAACAAGTCATCAATCCTTGGAAGAGGATATTTATTCTTTATAGTGACCCTATTGAGTTGCCAGTAGTCAATGCACATTCTAAGTGACCCATCTTACTTCTTTAAAAACAACACCGGTGCACCCAAGCTGATTGGCTATGTCTAATAAATTCCTTCTCCAACATATCTTTCAATTGCTCCTTTAGCTCCTTTAGCTCCTTTAACTCCGTCGAGGACATACGATAAGGGGGAATGGAGATAGGTTGGGTGTTGGGAAGTAGATCTATGCTAAAATCTATCTCCCTTTCGGGTGGGACACTAAGAAGGTTATTTGGGAAGACATCAAGAAATTTATTTACAACTGGAACCGACTCAACAGATGGGACTTTGGACTCCACATTTGTGACTCTCACAAGATGATATAAACACCCCTTGGAAATCAACCTATGGGATTTAATGCATAAGATGAACCTACCCCTCACTACTACATCATGACTTTTCCACTCAAGGACGAGTTCATTTAGAAATTGAAACTTGACCCTACGGGTTCTATAATCGATATGAACAAAGTATGCATGGAACCAATCCATCCCAAGGATAACATCAAAATCAACCATATCTAATTCAACAAGATCATAAGGTAAGATTTTATGCAAGATGCAAATCGGACTATTTCTATACACCCTCCTAGAAACAATAGAGGCACCAATAGGGGCAGACACCTTATATAACTCATGCAATAACTCTGACTCAACATGGAACTTGTTAGCAACAAAGGGGGTAATAAAGGAAAGGGTGGCACCCGAATCAATCAAAGCATATACATCAAGATCAAAGATTTTTGATGTACCGGTAACAACATCGTGGACTTGACAAACCCCTTGTCTCCTATGTAGAGCATAGAATTGATTGTGTCTTGGGACACCACCTTAAGGGAACCTCTACCCAATAGAATCGCATTTGCACCCCGAACCTTGCCACAGTTTCTAGGACAATCTACCATCTTTTGACCAAGCACCCCATATTCAAAACATGCATTAGAACCCTTCAAACATGGGCCCTTATATCCCGCTCCATATCTTGGACATGCATCACTAGGAGCCATACCAACAACACCTTGAAACCTAGGGAAGTCATTGGCGAACCCCCTAGTAGTAGCATGTGGAGGCCTTTGGCCTTGAAATCTAGTACCTTTGTGGAACCTACCCTCAAACTGGGCCCTCTTGGCCTCATGACCTCTCTTCTTTCTCAACTTCTCATCCTCCATTTTCTCAGTATATGTTATCAACCGAGATAAGTCCATGTCACCAATAAGCAAGGCGGACTAACACTCCTCACTTACCAAATCAGAGACACCCATAATGAACTTATTCATCCTTGACCTAGAGTTGGTGACCAAGTGAGGAGCATACTTTGAAAGTTGATTAAATTTGAGTGCATATTCCCTTACACTCATACCATATTATTTCATGTTCATAAACTCAACCAACTTTGATTCCCTAAGCTCAAGAGAGAAGAATCGATTAAGGAAGGCCAATTTGAATTCCTCTGAAAGCACCATGTAGCCATTACCCTACTAACCTTTCCATTGATCAAATCAAATTTGGCCACTTCCTTGAGTTGGTACGCCACCAACTCTGCCTTCTCATTTGGCCCAACATCCATGATCGACAAAATTTTGTAGATTTCATGAATAAACACTTCTGGATCCTCATCCACCTTTGACCCATAGAAAACCGCAGGATTTATCCTTATGAATTCCCATACCCTAGCTCTCGAGTTAGTAGCATGAGGTGCTTGGGCCTCTTGTTTGACTTGGTTGGCCATCACTTGGGTAAGCATAGTAAGAGCATTCCGGAGCTCACCATTGGTAGGTTACTCCTCGGGAGTTTAGGCCCATCTTCCTCTAGTATTCGGCATGATCTAGCATGGCAAAGAACAATCGTTAGGGGAGGGAATACTTATCACAACTCTATAGCACAACTTAGGACATAAAGTACGGAAATATTTCCTAAAATACCTCATAGCCTCCTATTAATAGTCATGGCGCACTTCACAATAATGAATAGGACTCTAATTGGAGTAATGTATTGGACTTCGAGGATCTATCGACGTAGTACTCTGATACCAAGTTTGTCACGACCAAGCCTAGGGCCTAGATGTGACACGGCGAATGGGGAACCCGAAAGAACCCCAAATAAGCATCTTAACTTGCCATTATATATCATTAGTCGCGGAAGCATACAAAGATGTAAAGAGTAATAATAAGGCAGTGGGACTAAGGGAACTCATATAAACATCATAAACAAGAGGCAAGAGTCAAGCTCATCATAAGTACACAGTATATCCAACAAAAACTTATAATACATAGATATACTGGGGCCAAGACAAGCTACCGGGCTCACCCTCATAGTTAACATATAGCATAAGAATGATGTCTCATTACAAAGATATGATCAACATAAACTGAGGTCCCCGAAATGGAGGTCTTATCAACACACTTGGAATAGCACTATCTATCCATATAGAGGAGGAGGAGGATCAACTTGGGCACCAATCCCTACATGGTGATATCATGTAGGCAAGAGTAAGCGTTAGTATGTTTGAATGTACTAAGTTATGGGATGCAATGCAACAAGAGATAAGCATCATAATCCAAAAGGCATAACAATAGATAATAGACATAATATAACAAATGACTTGTATGATCAATGCATAAGTAAAAAATGTTTAAGTAAATCATGCTCATATTGAATATCATATGTGAGGAGGAGACCAAGCTAGATTTCCAAGGTATAAACCCTTTGGGGTTTGTGATGATAACACCCACCACCCTAGTGTGTGAGGTACAAACCCCTCATCAAGGTTAGTGATGAGTGCACCCATCACCCTAGTGGTTGAGCATTCAACTCCTCAACTAGGTTAGTGATGATCACATACATTACCCTAGTGGTTGAGCATTCAACCCCTTAACTGGGTTAGTGATGATCGTACCCATCACCCTAGTGGTTGAGCATCCAACCCCTCAACTGGATCCATGAATTGGGCATGGTCTACCATAACACTTTAGATAGTATTCCATCATGTATATATGCTCATTTCATCATCATATAGTCAATCATATCTTATCTCATGCTTTAGACCTTTATTTCCTCAAGAAATCATAATCAAATATTTTGTCAAACAACTTGGGGGTATGTAATGGGGGTAAAAGAGCATGCAATTTAGAGATGAAATCATGTAGGAAAATTAGTGGTAAAACCTTTAATCAACACCTTGCAACACCCCCAAGACATGCATATCAAAACCTCTCATCAAATCAAACATTAGATCCAAGATTTGAAGCTCAAAACATGCTATAACAACCATACTATCATGAACTAAAATCATTGTGCTATAAATTTCTCAATATACAAGACCATATGTAAAATCAACTTTAACTTATGCAATATTAAGTAAAAGAGGGTTTAGGAACCATGGGTGAAAGGATCCAATGGTTCAACACCGCATATCTTAGCTTTTGTGAAATTCTTAAAGAAGACTTTCATGGAAATTTGAAGCTTGGGTAAGATCCTTGAAGAAATCCTTGAGATT
>DF365790.1:24877-35638 GCA_000787875.1 Solanum virginianum
TATGAGGGTGAAATAACACTAAGTTTAGGTGAAAATACGTTTGGGAAAACTTAGGTCTAACATGTAGAAAAATATGGGTAAACTAGGAAAAGACTGCAGAAATAACACCTCTGCACGTCGCAGAGAGGTGTTGCGGATGCCTTCTGGAAATTGCACCAAGTGAAATTTCATAATTCGATTCCTTTGCTTTAAAATCGAGGTTAGACCCTTGTCACCCTAATTTGAACCCACTAAACAAGAATATGAAGTTGAATTTTTGAAATTCCAAATGGATTTTTAGTTATATAGAAAACAAGATTCTGGGCACCTCTAAGGTATGTTTTCAAGCACGTTTTGGGGTCATTTCGTGGAGTTTACCAACTCATAGCCGAACTAGGATCCTAGTGGAGAGGTCAATTAGAGTCCCTACCTGAACCTACACTTATGAAATAAAATGCAGTGTCCCTATGCAATAGGACGTCAACACGAATAAAAATGTATTATTATGTAAGGGAGAAAGTAGAACCATTGTAGTAAAAATGGTAATAAAAATACAACCTATAACCAGAACTCAGGTAACCTTAATGGCCAACACTTAACTCTAGTGGTCAAATATGCATGGTATGCTCGAGTACCACATATCGTGAATACAAATTTATAAATGCAAATGCATGATATACCCAACCAAATTCTAGTAATGGTGGTCCATCCTGGTAGCTAGCTGGAATCATATTTGTTAACCTGTTGCCATATGTACCATATATATATGTATAATAATTTGGGCAAAGAGGCCCCATGTCTTTGATTATAGCTGGAAGTCCATGCATAATGTACAATGTATGGTATCAATGTTGAATGCACATAGTAGTATATAACATGAATTTAGCCAATCTTGGCTCATTGGTACACTTATCCTCGTAACATCATAATCATTTTCGTAGCATATACACATGAGTTGTGGGATCTTACATATCTTTTGAATAAGTTTGACAACTTAACTCAATATTCAGAATGAGGCCTTAACTCTAAAAATCTTCAAAAAGGTGCTTTACATAATGCTTATACTTGGTTCCATGTCAATTAGTAAAACAAGGTATTTAAAAGGAGTCAAGTGCCTTAGTAGTTTAAATAGGAGCATTACACTAGATATTATTGGAAATCAATGTGTTACTTACTAAGTGCTTCAAATATAGTTTTAGTATGGATGAAGTACTGATTATGAATCATGCATTCCCCTAGAAATCTGCCTTTATTTTTTGTGAGACCACATCAAAAATAGCAACACCTCAGCAATGGATAGGTAGTTAGGAAAACCGATAATTTAAGCGAACAAATGGAATATCAATCTAATACCATCATGAAAATAATTCAACTGCAATTCCAATGCCTTTTATAGAAGGTCTTTCTAGCAATAAAATAGTAAAATATCATATTTGACATTTTAGAAACTTCCTGGAGTTCGTGTTAAAAGAAGGGACGGAGCTTAGCCTTAACATACCTTTCAAATAGATGTCCAAATGCCCGAAGTTTCTTCATGAGAGTTGTTCCTTATGTCCTAAGCTTCACCACAACTATATATATGCAACCTATATACACCTATAAATAGTCCAGAATTGAGCATTAATGACCAGATTTGCCATATAGCATTTACGTAAGGAAACGTCCATAGAACTTTGTGAAAATGATCGTAAGAGAGCCCTAAGATTATTAACTAAACACACCAGCTTCAAACCAAGAATAACCTGCAAGAACATCACTTTTTGTACAATCTAAAAACATCCCCAAACACAACTAATAGGAGGGAAAAACAATTGCAAAGTGTAAGGTACATATTTCTAGACACGTTGGCGAGTTTTAATGGTAAAAATGCAAAAACATACATAACTAGCTTTGGGACCTTTTGAGAGCTTTATCTTTAGTTTATCTACTATTAGGGATGAGAATGGAGCTTTTTTAGCTTTAAAAGGTAAAATTAGCCGAATTCTAAGTGTTCTTAACTCGACACAACCCAAGACCCTATTTTATGCTCGGGCAGTCATGATAAAACTATCATAACATTTTATTCTGAAGTTGGATTGTCATGTGGTTTTGTGCATTGCAAACTAGACTCATAGATATTCAATATGGTAGGTCATGGATCCTCTATATCCTTATATTTTAGGACATATAGCCTAATACATGTGACCAAAATTTAAGAAGGATTTCTTAAAGAAGCTTATGGTAACTTTAGCCAACCTTTACCTTGCAACTTTCTTGATTCAACAACTTAACATATGACTCTTTTGCTATTAAATACCCTTTAAAAATCCATTATTAACAAATTATACACTCTTAATCCCAACCAAAAAGTGAATCATAATTTAAACATTCTGAAAAGGGTGAGTACCACTCGGGCCATTTCTTTAATCCCGAATGTGTATTTAGAAGATTTCTTTGGGTTAAAACTTTAAATATTTAATATTACCACTTATTGGACACCTTAATATCCTTAGGTTCTATCCAAAATCATATGTGTCTTATATAACATGTCACCCTATATTTATTTGTAAGACCAGAAACACGGCCCCCCCCTTCTCCCCCCCCCCCAAGAACATTAATCTGTAAATGTGTGAAAGTAGCCCCTTGGTTGCATTACTATATCCTAAAATGTGATTTTTGAGGTTATACATTTTATACCTCTAAATCATAAATCAAATTTTAAAAATTCTAACTACTAAGCTTGTATAGCTATCCCGTGACAAACCATATAAATTACAGTCCCAACTTATTT
Source organism: Solanum virginianum (assembly GCA_000787875.1). NCBI lineage: Eukaryota > Viridiplantae > Streptophyta > Magnoliopsida > Solanales > Solanaceae > Solanum > Solanum virginianum. The sequence goes on from DF365790.1 coordinate 27,627, forward strand.
AAAATTTATGTTATTGTAAAAAGATGACATCCAATTTTTGAAATGTGACTCACCTTAATTTGGAAAAATAGTTGAGTGTGCGTATTCATCATTTCCTCTTCTGCTTCTCAAGTTATTTCCTCAATATTATTATTCTGCCACAATACTTTCACGGAGGCTACTTCTTTATTTCGAAGCTTTCTTACTTATCTATCTCAAATAGCCACTAGCACCTTATCATAAAACAAGTCTTCAGCAATGTGGATATCCCTAATATCAATAATACAGGAAGGTTCTCAAATGCACTTCCATAACATAGACACATCAAACACCATATAGCGACCTTGCCAATTTTTTGAATAATTTTATATGGTCCAACATACCTAGAACTAAGCTTCCCTTTATTTCCAAATTTCATTATATCCTTCATTGGTGATACTTTTAAGAAAACCCAATCTTCTACTTCATACTCCAAGTCTCATCATTGAACATTTGTATAAAACTTTTGTCAACTCTAGACTATTTGCAATCAATCCCTAACAATTTTCACTTTGTCCATCACTTATTGAATTAGATTAGGGCCTAATAGCTTTGCATCCCCATCTTTAAACAAACCAATTGGCGGCCTACATCTTTGCCTATATAGTGCTTCATAAGGTACCATTTGAATACTAGCTTACAAGTTGTAATTATAAGCAAACTCAATAAGATGTGGATGATCATCCTAACTTCTTTTAAAGTCTAATACGCAGGCATATAACATATTCTCGACAGTCTGAATGGTACGCTCTGCCTGTCCATCAATTTGTGGACCAAAACTGGTGCTAAGATTTACTTGAGTGGCCAAACCCTTCTAAAAGAAGACTTCCAAAAATGTGTTGTAAATTGAGCCCCTCGATCAAAGCTAATAGATAATAGAGCCCCAAGAAGGCAAATAATCTCTCGAATGTAAACCCTAGCATAACCCTCTGCTAAATATGTCATCCTTAAAGGCAAAAAACATGAGCTGATTTTGTCAGCCTGTCAATAATTGTCCAAATAGAGTCATACCTGCATGGACAACAAGGCAACCTAGTGATGAAGTCCATATGTATCATGTCCTATTCCCATAATGGAAGATCAGTATACTTAGCTGGGCCTCCAAGTCTCTGATGTTCTGTTTTAACATACTAGTAGTTGGGGTATTGGGCTAGCATCTTTGCAATATCTTTTTCATGCCATTCGACCAATAGATCTATCATAGGTCTCAATATGTTTTTTGTTGCCCAGGGTGAGACAAATATCTAGAATAATGGGCCTAAAAAAGAATGTTGGCATAGTGCCCTCTGATGTCTGTCACACATAAGAGGCCCTGGTACCAAAGGACTCCATCTCAAGTTAGCTCAAATAGAGGATATTGTTGTTGTGGATCACTTTCCCTCAATGGTATAAGCTCTAGATTCTCATGTTATTGCTTTTTACTTTAGTATGAATTGAAGATTTTTCATTGTATTTTGAACTATTACACCTCCACCCTCTGCATCCACTAATTATACCGATAAACTACCTAGCTGAGATAGACCTTTTGTTATTTTAGCCTTATGAGCTTCAAAATGGCTTAGACTACCCATGGACTTCTGGCTAAGTGCATCAACAATAACATTAGCTTTACCAAGATGGTATAAAATGTCAACATAATAGTCTTTTAGTAATTCTAGCCACCTCCTTTGTCATAGGTTCAACTCCTTTTTCTTAAATAAATATTGAGGACTCTGGAGGTTGGTAAAAACATCAATATGAACTTTTTATAGATAATGTCGCCAAATCCTTAGGGCAAAAACAATTGTGGAGAGCTCAAGATCATGAATAGGATAATATTGTTCATATTTTTGCAACTGCCTAGAAGCATATATGATAAACCTACCATGCTGCATAAGAACATAACCTAGGCCAATTCTTGAGGAATTACAATATATAATGTAACATTTGGGACAATCTGGAAAAGCTAAGATAGATTCAGTGGTAAACATTTTCTTTTGGCTCTTGAAAACTCTGTTTACATGCTTTAGTCCACTAAAACTTTATTCTTGATGTATCAATTTTGTTAGTGGTGCAAAGATAGAGAAGAATCCCTCAACAAACCTTCTATAATATCCTACCAAGTCGAAAAATCTATGGACTTTTGTCGGATTCAAGGATCTCGGCCAGGCCATCACTTCTTCAATTTTTTATGCCATCGACCTTAATACTATTTCCAGTAATAACATGTCCATAAAATCTATAGAAGTTGACAAAATTTACATTTAGAGAATTTAGCATATAACCTGTTGTCCAGGAGAGTTTGTAATATAACTCGCAAATGGTTTGTATGCTCAGCTTTTGACCATGAATATATCAAGATGTCATCAATAAACATGATTCACAAATTCACATAAGAATGGTTTAAAACTCGATTCATTAGATCTTTAAAAGCTGCTAGGGCATTTGTAAGCCCAAGCGACATGACAATGACCTTAAAATGTCCATATCTCATCCTAAATATTTTCTTGGAATATCAACATCCCAAACTCGTAGCTCGTGGTACCCAGATCACAAGTCAATCTTTGAAAAGCATTTGCCACCCTATAATTGGTTAAACAAGTCCTCAATTCATGAAAAAGGATACTTATTCTTGATAATGATTTTATTTAGCTATCTATAACTAATACACATCTGTAAGGAGCCATCATTCTTTCAAACAAAGAGTACTAGAGCACCCCATGGATATGTGCTTGACTTAAAAAGGCCTTTATCGAGCAAGCCCTTCAATTATTCGTTCAATTCTTTTAGCTCTATAGAAGCTATTTTTTAGGGTGGGAATGGATATAAGTTGCATATCAGGAAGAAAATCTATAGCAAAATTGGTATCCTTTTTGGGGGAAATCCATGGAAGCGTATTGAGGAATACCTTTGGGAATTCATTCACAACAGGGACTGACTAAAGGGTCAATTGCTAATAAAATGTCTTGTCTTCCTATAATGGTAACATGCACTTGAAACCTTTCTATACTGCCCAGTATGAAGCTCACCGCACTATGTACATGAGGAAGTAGGTTGTGTCATTTGTGTAGAATACTCCTGTTGATGGCTATCAGGCTAACCTAAACTTTGCCTCTGTTTTGAATGAATACAATGATCAAATCTTTGGCCCTATATCTATGGTGGGAGACTGCCCATGATAGAGGTGGATATCGGTGAAATGGGGGCCTAGAATCACCCCACGGCATCCTATAAGACCCCATAGTATCATCCCTCTTATTCTACTCTCTAACTCTACTAAACCCAATGAGAAAGGTCCTTTTTAGTTTGAGCAAAAGCCTGTATTCGGGAAATTTCTACACCATCTTATAAAGAAGTTATTCTCAAGTCTCAATCAAATAATCCCCTAAACTATCCACATAACTATGAACTCTAGCATTCATGTTATGTACAATATATAGTGCATACCTAGCAAAAGAATTAAACTTAAGGCTACACTCTCTTATGCTCACATCCCTCAGCCTCATCTGATAAATAGGTCAAGATGGGCTCCTCAAACCTCATGTGGATAGTAATAGGCTAGAAGTGCCTCAGAGATATCCTCCCAGTCTTCTGGTGCGGGATCAGGCCCTCTATATTTCTCCCATGACTTATACCACAAGATGGAGACATCACGTAGCCCAAAAGAAGCCAAGTTAGCAGCCTTCTTGACAGATACATGCATCATGCTTAATACTCTACATATATAGTCTATAAAGTCCTGGGGATCCTAACTGGGACTAGATCCTATAAATACTAGAGGAGCCAAGTGAAGAAATTCTCGTATATTTGAGCTTTTGTTTTTTGATCTATTGTGGTGTCTGCTCTCACCTATACTTGTCTCTTATGAATAGAAACCATCCTAGTTAGTAGCTGAATTGCCTTCTTCATCCCTTTCTCCCTAATCTCTGGTGGGGTGGGGTTACTAGATCTCCTTGGACCCTAATAGGTGCTGGTGAATCTGATACTTTGGGCACTGGAGACTCCCTATGTGCCTCAATAGGGAATATATCTGTCTGACCTGGCAAGGAACGATGGGTACCTTCTCTAGAGCCATACCTATATCTCTTGAGCGTAGGCAACTTATTAAATAAGAAAAAACGTAAAACAATTTAGATTTCATATGTTCCTATAGCTTTGCTCTATAGCAGATCTATTAAGTGAATGAAATGTAACCATACCAAAATACCCTATAGTCTCCTGATTATAAGTATGGTCCATAACACACCCATAAGCCAGACTCTACTAGACATAGCACTGTGGACTCCGTAGGACATGACCTGCTTTGATATTATATCTCTCATGCCCCAAAAAAAGGGGAGGCGCAACTGGCACTCGATACCATTAATAGCCGAGCAAGCCACTAAACATGCTAGTTAACTAGACTAGGGGCCAAAAGAAAATCAGGCAGTATAACATCTAAAAAACTAAGTCTAGACCATTTAGATCATGACATGGTCATTAATACATCATGTACATCAAGATAGGTAAACCAAAATGATAAAGTACTAGTTAGCGGACAAGGCTACGACAATAGTGGTACAGGCAACACACTAAATGTACATGTCAATCCTATGACTAGAGACTAAAAGGCATAAAAGAACCAGCCTAAAATAACATGTGTACAATTGCCTAAAAGAGAATCCCTAACATCGCTAGGACAAAACCCCGACTATACCCAACGGTACAACAAAAATAAGTATCTTGTGAAAGCTCAAGGGAGAGGTGGAGCTTACCAACTCATAGCTAAACTGGGATCCAAGTTGAGCGGTCAATGATAGTCCTTACCTGAACCTGTACGCATGAAATAAAATGCAGCATCCCCACGCAACAGGATGTCAAAAAAATAAAAATATACTGGTATGCAAGGCAGAAAGTAAAACCATAGGTACTGTAGAAAAAAAGGTAATAGAAATACCACCAATAACTAAAACTCAAGTAACCTTAATAGCCAACACTTGACCTCCTAGTGATCAAATATGCATGGTATGCTAGGGTACCACATGTCGTGAATACAAATATATAGATACAAATACACGAGATACTCAACCAAATGGTAGGCTTTTCCCATAGTTGATCGGTATCATATTTGCCAACCTGTGGCCATATGTACCATATACACATATATAAACATTTGGGTAAATAGGCCCTATACCTTTGATTATAGCTGGAGGTCCATCCATAACGTGCAATGTATGGTATGAATGTTGAATTGACATAGTAGTCCATAACATAAATTTGGCAAATCTTGCTTATTGGTACACATATCCCCGTAACACCATAATCATTATGATAGCATGTACACATGACTTGTGGGATCTTACATGTCTTTCGATTAAGTTTGACAGCTTAACTTAACATTTAGAATGAGGCCTTAACGTAGAATATTTTTATAAAGGTGCTTTACATAATGCTTATACTTGGTTTCATGTCCATTAGTAAAAGAAAGTATTTAAAAGGAATCATGTGCCTTAGTAGTTTAAATAGGAGCATTACATTTGAGATTATTGGAAATCAATGTGTTACTTGCTAAGTGATTCAAATATGGTTTTAGTATGGAAGATGGATGGATTATGAATCAAACATACCCCTTATAATCTGCCTTTATTTTTAGTTACACCACACCAAAAAGAGCAACACCTCAACTTATTGATAGGTAGTCAGAAAATCAATAAATTGATATATAGATATCGAATGTCCAATTTAAGCAAATGAATGGAACATCAACCTAATACCATCATGAAAATAATTCAGGTGCAATCCTAATGGCTTTTATAGAAATTCATTCTAGCAAAATAATAGTAAAATATCACAGTTGATATTGTAGGAACTTCTTGGAGTTCGTGCTAACAGAAGGGACAAAGCTTCGCCTTAACATACCTTTCCAATAGATATCTAAATGCATGAAGTTTCTTCATGATGTTGTTCCTTACGTCTTAAGCTTCGCTTAAACTATATATACATAACTTCCACACACCTACAAATAGTCTAGAATTGAGCATTAATGACCTGATTCGCCATATAACATTTACGCGAGGAAACATCCTTAGAACTTCGTCAAAATGACAAAAAATGAGCCCCAAGATTATTACCTGAACACACTAGCTGCAAATCAAGAATATCCAGCATGAATACCTCATGTCACCCATGTTACGCCTCCTTTTTATAATAAAATGGTCGTTGTCAAAAAATGGAACCTAACAAAGGTTAGAGTCAAACATAAGGGAATACTTAGACTTAGAAGAATTCAATTGATGCAATTTGAGTTATTAACCAACTTATCTCCTTGAAAGGGGAGGATTGCAATAAAAAGTGGAAAAATAAACCTAACACACATAAGAGTTTAACCAATATTGAGAGAACCTAAGGTATTGTGTTCCCCTTGATTCTCTGACTTAGTATCACCGAATAACCTAATTCATTTCTAGTGTGTAGCATGCAGGACAAAAAGTTAAGTTCACTAAACCCTTTAGTCCAAGCGATTTCACTATGTGACTTAGCCTATCTCTGCAATGTGAAATTACTAACCATTACCTATTGTCCTAGTACAACCTCCCCTTGGCCCAGTTCAGTTGTGTAGATGAGAACACATAAGTTGAATCTTAATAATTAATCTTATTTGCTATTCATTACTACTTTGGTCGATTCAGTCACACTAGGTGGGTTCTAATGTTGGGCACCACTAGAAAATACGCAAAACAAAGAGAATTAATTAATACATACATGCATGCTTTCCAAGAATTATGAATAATCTGATTTTACTTTGCTAGTTCTTCATGGTTCCAACAACCCTAGTTATGGATTTGGCTACTCATGATTTATGTAGATGGAAGATTATGCCAGGCTAGTAATCTAGCCCCCTCGGGCTGCCACCTATCCATAATCATCTGATTTTACTTTGCTAGTTCTTCATGGTTCCAACAACCCTAGTTATGGATTTGGCTACTCATGATTTATGTAGATGGAAGATGTATGAATTGGAGTAACAAAATAGAGCACTTACACAATTGAATTAACCAAAAGTAAATCAAAGATTAAATTATTTAGAATTAGAAGATCAAATCAAAGAGTACAAGTATTTCTCAAAACTCTCCAATGTTTTCTCTACTTTATCTCACTATTTTTCTTCTAACTCATCGAACTCTCCAAGAAAAATAACCTAAAACCTATTTATAATGTTTAAAATACATTTCCTAAACAAAATAGGATAACTGGGACAGTACACCTCACAAACTACTTTACGAGTGTATTGTGTTCATTGATCCATGATTAGGCTTTCATACTTCATTGCTGTAAAACTTGACATGTGTTCTATGGTACCCCTCTACGGCCCGTAAAAGGTTATATGGACTATAGGGCGTTTCATCCAATGAGACTTCTGAGTGTCCTTCTTCTCTGATCCTCAGGGCATGAGACTTGATCTATGATTTATAAAATAGTTCATGACCCATCTGTGTATTTATAGAATAAACTTCAGAAAATTAGTCCCTCACTGAAATTGTATACGAAACCTACTTCATGCCTCGTAGAATGCTCTACCGCCTATAAAGGTTCTGGTTACATCTTCTAAATCAGAAACTTATGCATATTCTTTCCAAAATCAATGCCAACCCTAAAATCCTACAAACCAAACATAAAAACATATAAAATCCACTAACATCACATTTAGAAGACACAAAATTCCATGTTTAAACCATCAAAACTGTTGTATTTTGAAGCACATCAACACCCTCAACTTAAAATTATTGCTTGTCCTAATGTGATGGAATCAATGTATATAACTAATATGATAACACACAAACCTCAACCTAATGGCATACATCACATCAAACTTAAACACAGATACCCGCACCACTTTTCAAAAGAAAATCAGATAGCCATCTAGCAAACCAGTATAGACTAATGCATACGATAACATAACTATGACAAGTGAGGTACTATCCGCAAGCCACAATCATTGAATAAGCCTAATGCTAACAATGCAATGCAAGTGCCCT
>DF365789.1:11214-24863 GCA_000787875.1 Solanum virginianum
GGGCGATGGTGCGCATGGGCGTCCGATGGCGCGCAGGCGCAATGCTGCGTGCCGATGCCATGCTGGGCGGCGATGGCTGACTTGCGTCTAGGCGCGGTTGCCAAGTCGTCTGCAGCTCGATCCGGTGCGGTCTTTGGATGCCGTTGGTCACGACATGCGCGGTTTGTGGGCGATTGTAAAGCCGGTTTGGCTAGGGTCGTGACAATACAGCTGCTAAATGGACTGATTTTCCTATTCCAATAAGCAAGAAAAGAGAGTTCAAACCCAGAGTTTCCTCTATCGACGTTGCAAAATTTTGTACGTTTATTGGATAGATTAACCAAATAATTAACATTACAATTTACTTTCCTAAAGATTACAGTTTGATATCCAACAAGTAAAAAGGAAGTGATAAATAGACATTTCACTGGCAAGAGTATTGATAACAGAGTATACTTTACTTTTCAAAATCCCCAAGCCTAATGGAGAAACTAAGCAGAATTTTAAAAAAAGAAAGATTCATTTCTTTTCACTTGCAGCTGATCTATTGCTAGACCACAACTTACTGAGCATTCTCTTAGGTCTAGTAGGAAATACACAAGAAGCTTTTATTGTTGAAGATCTCCCATTTCCATGAACATAATTTTCGTCTAAATCTTCTCTCAGCTTCATTTTCAGATTGCCTGAGGCATTCCATTGGTCATCTGCTGGTTTCATTTTGACATTGGTGAAAGATGCACAAGTCTTAGATGATTCATCATGACTAGCTAAAAGAACCTTGATGTTGCTAGGGAGCTCCGTTACATGGCCACCTGACATGATGGCTCGTGCTTGCTCGAAGAATAGAACTTGAACTACTACCCTCAGTGGGAGGAGTTCATTTTGTGCTGCATGCATGCAAACTTCCATGGATAATTTTTTGCAGTCTAACATTCTGCATAAACGCTTTCTTTCTTTCTTATTCAGACCTGGATGCCCCTACATTTTTGTAGTAAAACAAGCAAGGATTTAATAAAGAACTTTTCAAATGTTAGGTCACCTAAAACATATTGTATTTAACTACAAATCACTACCCACAGTAAGTGAAACTACAAAAATAACAACAAATGTGATGTTTTACTTTTAGCATATTTAAGTTAAATCGAAAGATTGCACAAATAAATATCATTAGTACATGTTCTACTTTACCATTAGAAAAAGGGATTGCAGATATAACTGTGCCAATTAAAATCAATCTTCTATCAATGACAGAATCATTACTTGGGAAATTTCAGAGGTCAGAGGAGTTGGTTTCTTCAAAAGTGATATTCGCCCTTCTAACGTCTAGCCAATCATACCTTTCCTCTTCTATTCCAGTTCCAATTTTTTGAACTATTTCTTGGAATTCTTGTTTTATAAATTAGAATAAAAATCCATCAATATAAATTAGACGAAGATGTATGTGATTCAATATCTAGTTTACCTTAAGATAGATGTCAATGGCTCGATAAAGATCATCATGTTCGAGCCTAGAAAATTCAGGAATTGCTTCAGCAATGGAAATGAATTTTGAGAGAGGCAACTTTTCCTCCCTGGCAATTTGTTGGAGATATCCATCCATAAGCTTAGCTACTTTGAGTTTAGAGCTATGTGATGCAGAAGATGATCTCCTACTTTCCTGAAATTCAACATCAATATTCTCTGCAGACCGAGATCTTCTTCTACTTTCGAAATCCCTTTTGATCCGTGGAGGACTTGTTGGTGGACTCTGACCCTGTAACATGAACTGTTCCAAAATGGTCATAACTATATCGACATCGTAAATTGTATCATTTGTTTTTGATACACAAGGTATTAACAGATCAACCACTGTAGCATCCTCTAACTGAAGTCCAACTCTTCTTGCCAATTCCATCTTTGATGAAGAAGATGCCCTCAAAATGTTGGCTGCTTTAAGCAATTTTAACAGAAAGCTACAAGAAGCAGCACCTCTTTCAGCTGGTAATAAGCTAATAATTGACTCCAACAGCAGTCTATGTTTCCCAATTGAATCTGAATTGGAGTGGTTTGCATATTTTGATATGTTTGGTAACCATCGAGAGGCGTAAACTCGCAAAGCATCACCAATAAGATTAGCAGGTACTCTTCCACCAGATTTTATAGCTATCATGGTTCTCCAATAGAGATCAATGCTTAAATCGGCTAAATCTTCAGCCCACCAGTCTTTAGATATAGGCATTCTATGCCTGAGGCTTTCTGATCCATTGCAAGAAACGTCATCTCTTCCGCCTCTTCTTGAGTAGCTACGTGACAAATTCATTTTGATAGGATGGGCTAAAACTTTTGAAGCAATGGCTTCGATACATCTGCTTGTTATTCCAAGGTCTTCTGACCATAAAGGAAAGGACCTGGTGCTCTGCAAAGTCACAATGGAGTCTCTCCAACCTGAAAGTACACAAGAATTGAGGAACACTTGTAATTTACAAATTAAGTTTCCCTTTTCGACATCCTCTGTCATTTGTAGATATTCTGCTGCACAGCGTACTGAAACAATGTTGTGAGCACTTAGAGTGATGGTAATTCCATAACAGAATTTAGCACACAGCTCAAAGTCTTGTATGTCACAAGGAAAATCTGGTAGCTGGACTATTTGGTGTTGACAGTTTTTTTCTGAGCACACCCTCTGCAGCCTCAAACACTTGGACAAGAGAGGAAACTGTGTTTTTCAACAAAAACAGATTATGAACAGGTTAAATTCTCTCTTTTCTAATAAAAGGGAAAAACAGAACGTTGGTCGAGGATTTAACCTTGTGAAGTAAATATCTGCTATCCTTTACTTCGACTATGAGATCACTTATAATTTCAGAGGAGACTGATCTGTATTGAGAAAAGTAAATTCTTGGTTAGTCTATTATATATCTCAAGTATAATTGCGAATTAGTAAAATCGATGTTACCTAACTGCCTCAGTAGTGAAGAAAGTGTCAGGCCGAGATCCAAGTTTCATAAACTTCATGTCTGTGGTCTTTTTGTGTTTGTTAATTCAGAAAAATCTAGCAGATATGAAATACTATAGCATTGTTTGAGAAGATCCTCTTCCAGCTGCAAGCAGTAGGTATTGTTGGTAAATAAAAAATATATATGACAAAAACAAAATGTCTATAAGGTTTTCTTTTTGTAACTTGTAGAGATATAGCCACTACCTTAACTTTGGTATCTTTGTGTTGCCAGCGTGCTAGCAATGAGAGGAAGGCCACGCTCACTAGTGCCCTTCCTTCTCATCATTACTTCACCAACTTTTCTCCTAATTTACGCCCTTCAATTATTTTAGTCAAATACTGGACAAAGTAATTATGACATAAAAGGAAAACTTGGAGAAATATAATATTCCTTCACTTTTTTAAAAAATAATTTAATTTAATTTGACACAAAATTTTAGGGAAAAAAACTTTTTAACATTGTGAAGTAATAGTTTTAAACATACTATCTGAAATGTTGAAAAGTAGAATAAGATTTAAAAAAATAAATAAAAGAAAATGAATCGTTCATTTTTAAATAAACTTAAAAAATGATAAATCTATTGAAAAAATAATAAGATATGTATCACCATTAAAATTGGCTTTCAAGTTTTCTCATATAGGGCCTCGAGTTCATGATATATAAATCAATACAAGCAGTTAAAGGAAAAGGGCCGGTATGACCAAAAAATATTTTGTTTATATTTGTAGGTGAAAAGTAGATATTAGTCTATTGAGAAGAAAGGAGAACAACAAGAGTTCATTCATCATGATGGTGTTGTGAGGCTAAAATGCATTTTATTGGTGGTTGAAAATGTTAGTCGATTTATTTGTTCTGCATTGGATTCTTCCAAGAAAAATTGCACACCTTTTTTTTTTTTTAATTACAAATTTCATTCTCCGTTATATTATACTCTTTAGTCTAAAGACTAAATCATTTATTTATTTAATATTTTTAGCATATAAAATCTTGACTAGAAATTTCATCATTTCATAGTGGTTTGGTACGAGTTGTTTCGTGTTATGATTGATGTTGCTACTGGATAATAATTGAAATTATTGTTGTGTACGACACAATTTCATATTGTGATAATGGTGATGAATGTGAAGAACACAGATGAAGAACAGGAAGAAGAAGACAGTAAGAAGAGAATAGGGAGAAGAAGAGATCAACTCTTATTGATTGTAGAGTAATTCTCATTAAGTGTACATGCTATGATATGAATCAACTTATATAGAGTTGAAGTTACTAACCTGTCAATCAACCACCAAACTAATCTTAGCAACTTTATCTAACTCTATAACTAGCTTTTAGTTAGGATAAGCTAGAATTATAGATGTTAAGTGAGCTCCTTGACACTCCCCCTCAAGCTTGGCACTTCAAACATGTTTAGGATGCCTAGCTTGCAGCTTAACAGCTCATGCTGACTCCTAGTAGGGCCTTTGTAAACATGTTAGCAGGTTGATCCTTAGTAGCAATATATTTGGTTGAAACAAGTCCTTGATTGATCTTATCCTGGATGAAATGACAGACTATATTTGTAAACATGTTAGCAGGTTGATCCTTAGTAGCAATATATTTGGTTGAAACAAGTCCTTGATTGATCTTCTCCTGGATGAAATGACAGACTATTTCTATGTGCTTGGTTCTTTCATGATACATAGGGTTGGCTGGTATCTGCATAGCAGCTTTGCTATCACTGAAGACACAGATAGGAAGAGTTGTTTCAACACACAACTACTTCATTAGGCTAACAATCCACACCAACTCTGCTACTACAACTGCTAGACTTTTGTACTCAGCTTTAGCTGAGCTTCTTCAGACTGTAGAATGCTTCTTAGACTTCCAGATGATAAGTGAAGCTCTAAGTTTTATTACATAACTAGTTACAGACCTTCTGGTATTAAGACAGGTAGCCCAGTCTGCATCAGCATAGGCTGACATTTCAAGCTTGCTTTTGCTGGATAAGAGAACTGCTTGTCCTGGTTGTCTTTTTAGGTACCTTACTATTCTGAGTGCAGCTTCCATGTGAGACTGTTTAGAGGCTTACAAGAACTGGTTCAGAATTTGTACACAGTAGGAAATATCTAGTCTTATCATGGTTAGGTAGAGAAGCTTCCCTATGAGTTTCTGATAACAGCTTTGATTAGCCCAGACTTCTGTTTGTTCATTTCCTTTTGATAGATGATCATCATACTCTCTTGATGTAAATTTTATATTGGTATCCATAGGAGTCATGGCTGGTTTTTCAGCTCCAAGTCCTGTTTCTGATATTAGTTGTAGTGTATACTTCCTTTAATACATTATAATCCCTTTTTCAGATCTTGCAAACTTAATTCCTAGGAAGTATTTTAACTCTACCAAATCTTTCATCTTAAATGTTTCTCGTAATGCTGTCTTTGTGTCTTGAATCAGTTTGAGACTATCACCTGTTATAAGCATATCATCGACATATACAAGCACCATAGTTACTCCTTATATTTCTTTCTAGATAAACAGTGAATGATCATGTTGGCTTTGTTGAAATCTAAAGCTTAGTAGTGCTTCAATTAGTTTGGCATTCCATTGTCTTGGAGCCTGTTTGAGACCATACAAGAATTTTTTGAGTCTACACACCATAGTCTCCCCTTGACTCAAACAATCTTGAGGAAGTTGCATATAGATTTCATCAAACAAATTACCTTGTAAGAAGGCATTAAATACATCCATTTGATGTATATGCCAACCTTTGATTGCTGCAATAACAAGTACATACCTGACTGTTTTCATCTTAACTACAGGTGAGAAAGTTTTTTGGTAATCAATACCTTCTTGTTGACTGTACCCCTTTACCACAAGCCTAGCTTTGAACATTTCAACATCTCTATTTGCCTTATACTTCACTTTATATATCCATCTATAACCAATGGGTTTCTTTCCTATAGGTAGTGGTACCAGATCCCATGTATGATTATTTTGAAGTGCTTCTATTTCCAACTTCATAGCTTTCACCCATCTAGGATCCTGAACAGCTTCATTACAGGTGTTAGGTTCTGTTACTTCAGACATCTTGCTTAGATAGGCTTGATATTTAAGTGCTAGATGATCATACTTTATGTAATTGGGCATAGGATATGTGACTCCATCCTTGATACTTAATGACACAAAGTCTTTCAACCATAATGGAGGATTTCTACCTTTACTGGACATTCTAACCTCAGTAACCATAGGTACCACTTCATTAGACATTGTCTGAGTTATAGAAGTCTCAGATGGATCTTCAGTTATCTCATTAGAAACATGTTCTATGACTTGTTCTGTGGAAGGTCTTGTATCACCCTCAGGTAGTTCAATAGGTTGTATTACATGATCAATTATGTTTTGGCATTCATAATCAGTATCAAACAAACCATAAGTATTAGTAGGAAATAACACATTTTTGTCACGACTCTTACTGACCTTGAAAGGAAACACATTTTCTCTAACATCTCTACTGATGAACAACTTCCTTGTCTCTAAGTCATACAACACATATCCTTTTTGATTCATTGAGTACCCCATATGAACTGACATTCTGGACCTACACTTTAGTTTGTCCAGTTCCTGAACTGTCTTTGCATAGCACAAATAGTCAATTACTCTTAAATGTGTAGTAGATGGTGGTTTGTTATAAATATTCTCATAAGGTGCCTTGTGTTGTAACACTGAACTAGGCAACCTGTTTATTAGATATACAATAGCTAACATACACAGACCCCAGAATTGAATAGGTAACTCAGCTTGAAACCTTAGAGCTCTGGTAACCTCTAGTATGTGTCCATGTCTCCTCTCAGCAACACCATTTTGCTGGGGTTTGTAGGAACAACTTGTCAGATGCACTATTCCAAGACTGCTGAACATAGTACTGCACACTGAATTGACAAATTCAGTACCATTATTAGACTTTATTACTTTAACTATTTTACCAAACTGAGTATGCACATAATTGAGGAACTGTTTGATAACCACACACATATCAGACTTCAACTTTAGTAAGCAAACCCAAGTCATCCTTAAAAAATCATCTACTATAGAAATGAAGTACTTATTACCATAAAAAATAGCATGCTTATATGGACCCCAAACATCCATATGTACTAATTTAAAGCAATCAAAGGTTTTGATACAACTTGTAGGAAATGAACTTTCAGCTTGTTTTGCACATGGATATACAGTACAGTTATCTACTGCACTAGCTATAGTCTCCGACTTAGAACTCAACATTTTGTCTAACACTCCAACTAAAGGATATCCAAACCTCTTATGCCACAACTCCACTTCATTGAGACTCTTGGACTTGTCTTCATTTTTCACAACAAGTAAACAATCATCTGTTGTATGTCCACCTCTTGTCACTCCAGAGAACATATACAACCTATTCATCTCTTCACCAATCTCCCTCACCTTTCCATTTGAGAGATCCTGAAAGACACAAAAATCAGGAAAAAAATTTACTGAGCACCCCAACTCTCTTGTGACTTTTGAGACAGACATAAGGTTATATTTAAATTCAGGTAGATAATGCATATTGGACAGAGTGTTTCTTGTAGAAATTGTACTAGAACCAAAATGTGTAACTGCAGTTTCACCTCCTATAGGGAAATGTACTTTTCTTGTACTATCAGGCTTATTAATTGTTGCTTTATCTAGAAGTTCTACATCAGCTACCATATGATTTGTAGAACCTGTGCCAATTATCCACTCTTGGATTTTCTTTAGCTAAAAAAGCTCCATGAAACTCATTACCTGATAACTTGCAGATGCTGCTATATTAGGCTTAACACCTACATTTCCTTCACCTTTTAAAAGTACTAAGATCTGATTATATTATTCCTTTATGAAAGGATAAGGCCCCATCTCATGTTGTACTTGGCTAGTGCCTAGTTCACTATAAACAGACTCCATTACACCTTTTGACCCCTTCTCAACCTCTTGAAAGTGATTTTCTGCCACGACATTATGAGCACTTTCCCCTAAACCATATCAAGAATTAGGTCCCTTCTTTTTGAACTTGTAATCTGCAGGATAGCCTATCAACATATAACACACATCTTTAGAATGTCTTTTCATTTTACAGAAGTCACACTGCACACCATAGTTCTTTTTAAATATTGAGGGCCCACCCTTAGCATACATAGCTATATCAATGCCTTGACTCTCAATTACAGTACTTGAACCCAAGATCCCTGCATTAATAGAAATGGACTTCTGTCCTTTATCACTAACTACCATTCCATATGCCTGATTAAGAGAAGGCATAGGACTCATGAGTAAAATCTGACTTCTTGGCTGATTGTATGACTTATTGAGCCCCATTAGGAACTGGAAAAACTTTAGTTTTTGTAGATGAGACACAAATTCTCTTGACTTCTCACAACTACAACAAGGAGCAGACATTAAAGCCTCAAATTCTTCCCAAAGATTCTTCAACTTTGAGTAGTAGACAAAAATAGAAGAGGTACCTTGTGTCAATGCAGCAATTTCTTTATGGACATTGAAGACTCTTGATCCATCCACTTTATTAGATCTCTCATACAAATCATCCTAAACAGCCTAGGCATTAGATGCATATATAATGCCTCCTAAGAGACTTTTTACAACTGAGTTCATCAACCAAGACAATACCACAACATTGACTCTTTCCCAGTTATTGCACAAGCTCTCTAAAAATACTTCTTTCTTACGGGTGCTATCGACCAGTCCCATTTTATTCCTCCCAAGCAATACAACCCTCATGGATCTATCCACATTGCATATATTTTAATTCCTATCAATTGAAATGAGATGATTTGTGCACCACTAAAATCAGTAGGAGACAGAAACAATGGATGACTATAATCCACACCTGGACCTTGCACCATTTATTACTCGATCCTGGACCGACTCCATTACTTGGTCCATGTACAACATCATTCCCAGATGCAGAACTTGTGTTTTCCATTCTATGATTATCAACCAAGAAATCTCACTCGAACAGAAACAAGACTAGACAGACGTAAAGCTATACTTCTTCATAAAATCAGAAAATTAACAAAATCAAGCTAATAACACTAGCTATAATAGCTTTGATACCATATGATAATGGTGATGAACGTGAAGAATACGGATGAAGAACGAGAAGAAGAAGATAGTAAGAAGAGAATAGGGAGAAGAAGAGATCAACGCTTATTGATGGTAAAGTAATTCTCATTAAGTGTACATGCTATGATATGAATCAGCTTATATAGAGCTGAAGTTACTAACTAACTTATCAATCAACCACCTAACTAATCTTAACAACTTTACCTAACTCTCTAACTAAGTTTTGGTTAGGATAAGCTAGAATTATATATGTTAAGTGAGCTCCGTGACACATATCAATCAAATGTGACTAAGAAAGATTCATGGATAATTTACAATTGTGATTTTTTTTAAAAAAGTTTTCTTTACTTGGTAATTTGAGATATAAGCTACCATACCTGCTAAGGAATAAAGTTATGGACATATTGTAGTGCCTGTTAACTAAAGGAAAAGTAATCTATATATAGTTTGTCTTGGCTCAATCAGTGTTAACGAGGTCTGCCTAGGCTCCAAGAGTTTTAAGTTGTTATGGTTCTATTAGTGTTTGGCTAGGACCAAGAGTCAACCATGAGTGATCCCTGTCGATTCTTGTACTGTAAGGGAAATTTTTTCATATAAGGAGCATTACTCAGTACATTTGAAAATAATATCCCTTGATTAAACCATTTTATTAAGGTTACATTACTTTAGATCATTGATAAACCTTTATTTAGAAAAATTTTGGGCAAAAAACCTCCCTATTCATATTTAGATAGGAAATTACATGTTTGACTCCACATATAATATTTACAAACAAATGTTCATATTTTTTTTCAAAAGAGTGCAAACAAAGTCAATATGTGAAATGGAGCCGGAGAAAAAAAATAAAAAAGGATTGCCATGAAAAATAAAAATAAAAGAGAAAAGCTTGAACATTAAAGTAGTGTAATTAATGACTCTCTTTTATCTTTTCATTAGTCAAAAGACATATTGGCTTCTCTTATACACCATCAATCAATTTGTTTTCTCTTTTCTTATTTTGTTTTGCAGCCATTGTTGGAAACACCATTCATGTTTTTTTTCTTCTTTTCTTTTCTTTGTTTTGTTTGTAGCCATTGTTGGAAACATCTTTACACCAGATTTTGCTTATTCGTTTTTCATGCATTATAGTTTAACCAGGTCTAAATCTGCTTGTCAAAAAACTTCAACTCGTAAAAGCCTAAGGATTAATTACGAATCGATTTACTTGGATTCGATCCCTGTGCATTGTTCAATACTAAGTTTAGACCTCCATACTTTTACCCTATCTCCACTAAAGAATAAATCCGATGCGAGGGATACCAATATTTTCAAGTGTAAATCACCGAAGAATCATCCATCTAAATCTTTCAAAGGGAATAATAAGGTATTGTTCGAAGTACAACTGTCTATCTTTCCCCATGATAATGCTTGGATTTTTGTCATTATTTTTGGTATAATTATTGTCCAACTGTCTTGACTATCTCTGTACAGTTAAATTCTTTTTTGACATAACACTTGCTCAAAAATATTGATATAGACATTGATTCAAAGTTGACCAATATCATGTATAGATTGTTGTTTGAGCAAGCTTTCTGTTGTAACTATTTTTATTATTTTTTTGATTATTTTTTGGTGTTAAATTAGTATTACATTTAGGTACATTTTTTGATATAGTGTTTGATATCTTTTTTTTTTGGGAGTACAATGATTGTGTAGTTGTTTTGACTATCTCTAGTTCAATTCCTTTTTTATACAACACTTGCTCAACATATATTGGCAAACTTTAATACAATTGTTTTGGAATATTTGGTAGCAACCTTTGATTTTTATATTTGATTGGTAATAGCGTTGGTGAAATTGTTAAAAAAATATATATATATTGTTAATTATTTTTTGGTTGATGTTTTATGCTAGTGTTTGATTTTTAAGTGGTAATATAGTTTGAAGGCAAGTTTAATTTTTTATGGTAATATATTTGGTGTAGTTGCTGATACCAATATATATATGTAAATTGAAAATTTTATATTATTTTGATATCAAAGTTGGTTATATGGTTGGTAAAAAGGTTGCTATATTTATTGGTATCAATTTATGTCAGCTAAATTTTTGTTGATTTTATGATAACAATGTTGATTATTTTGTTTGTTGATCATGTGTGTAAAAATTATGAAGACTATATAAATCTTTTTAATTTTCTTGGTTGTTTTTATAATGGCAATGTTGGTATTTTAATGAAAATATATTTGATAAAATTGTTGAAACTAATATATATATGTAGTGTTAGTGTTATGAATGTTTGGTAAAAATATTAAAATTTAATATGAAATTAGTAACAAATATAGACAGTTTTTTGGTTATTTTTTTGATAGTAAAGCAGATATTTTGAATGGCAATAGTGTTGGTATAGTTGTTGATAACATCATGCATGTAGTTACATGTAAAAAAATACTTTATTTTTGAAAATATTTGATCACATAGTTGGAAGTTTATATTTGGTTAATAATAGTGTTGGAAAAGTTGTTGTAAACTATGTGTTGGCTATATGTTAATGACAGATTTAGTTTCAATTGGTGTAATTTTGTACAAAAATAAACGACATAAAAAATGTAATAACCAATGCAGGTAGGTATGCTGATTACAAAGTCAAAGGTGTCATGTTTTATCCAACAAGTGGATTTGAAGGTTCGGTTGATACTATTGCTTTGCAAATCAGTGTTGATACTACCATTTGTGAGATGGTACTCATGTATAAAATTAGTGATGAATATGTTAGTGTAGTTCAATAATTATTTTTTAGTTACTTTTCTAGTTATTAAGATGTATAATATGGTTTTGGAATGATTATTTATTAAAAAAATGCAAAATTTAATTATTTTTTGAAGTTATTGAATGAGCACAATTCAGTGCATTTGTTTGTGTTGAAATGAAAAGTATTGTATGTAGGGTTTGGGGAATCGCAATTCAGTTTGTTGGTGCTTTTGTTGATATAAATTTTGGTGAAAGTTTGTCAAATTGTTTGGATTGTGGCAAAAGTGTTATTTAGTTACTGCTAGTACTTCGAAGTGATATCATGGTTGATTTTTTATCAGAACTTACATGTTCTTTTGCGCAGGTTGACAAATTGATGTTTGATTGGTTATTTTATTGTTCAAAATTATTTACACTTCTTATGGCAACAGTAAATCTGCCAGTTATTTGGTTTATAAATTGGGATATAGATTGACTTTCCTGATAAATATTTGATTTCAAATATTATTGTGAAGATTGTTTATTTCTTAAACTTGTTGTTGCAAAGAACAATGAATTTCAGGTATTTTGTTACAAAATTAGTTTAAATATAATTTTATTACTATTTTTTGTGCTGGTTTTTGATGCTTTTAGGTAGTCGCATAGTTTGATTTGCAGTGTTCTTGTTATGAATATTTGTTAGTACAAACAGATTAATTAGCACATGACTAGTATCAGTGAATGACATAATAACATTGATGGCAAAAGAATTATAGATTGTTTACACTAAGTGATATATATCATTGAGGTAATTGCAACATTCACAATGGGTGCACAACATTAAAAAAATACGAACTACATATCAGGTAGCCAAAAAAGGAATACCAATTGTATGTTCACCCCACTAGTATAATTTGCAAAAATATGCACTCGTAAATGTTATAAACATTGAAAAAAAGGTATGACATGTTCAACAGTAACAATTATCCACTAAATGGTAAAAATCTCCCATAATATCTATTTCTTTTTTCTCAGAACATACTTTGAAGTCATCGAAGCACCAAGCCTACTGACCACCTTGCTACTAGCTTCACTCTCGCTTACGACATCTATATCTATCTTTCGCTAACCATAATTCCAAAGCAATGCTCCATACCTCAATCAAAATAAATTGGGAACTATGACTGTTCTTTCAAAATGAATCTGAAGATGTCCTTGTGAAATGTATTCAACACACACGCATGTATACAAACCACAATCATTGTCTAGAAAAAAAGTAGAAAATAGTTTAATATTCAACAAAATCGAAACATTGGTGGTTTAACTAAAAAAAAGAAGAGGAACATCAGGGAGAAGCATGCATAGCAAAGACATTCAATATATCAACTGTTTCACCATCTCGAAATCAAAAGAAAATTAACTGTAAAGAGGGCATATAATTATTGAACAACACAAGATCTACCTAGTGTAATAACAAAATAAAAACACCAAAATTAAAAATCATAGTTGAAAAAATGATAGACCAAAAATAAATAAAAATAAAAATCAACATTAAACTCAACATGACACCTGAGAACCAATCTATACATCAACACAGAATCGAACTGTTGAACCAATATATGTATGAACATGTATCAACATAGAATCCCATTGGGAATGAATATATATATCAACAATTTCACTATCTCTTCTATCAACAAGGAATTGACTCTAAAAGAGACCCTAAAAATTATTGAACACAAGATCTACCAAGTCTACTAACAAAAAAAGGACACCATAAAGAAATCAAATATGTATACAAAATACATAAAAAATTAGAACAGAAACCAACATTAAAACCAACATGACACCTGTGAACCAATGTATACA
>DF365788.1:0-11964 GCA_000787875.1 Solanum virginianum
TGTTTGACATATGAATATTTTGCTTAGTTTGGAGCCATAAGAAGCTGGGATCGAGATATGTTGGCATTATGACGTGTGAGTGCTGGGCCTCATTCTCCCCAGTTCACGTGAGCGCTGGGCCTCGTTTGCCCCAGCTCACTTGCCGGCATGATGGCACCTCTAGATTATGATACGTGGGCGCTGGGCCTCGTTCGCCTCGGCTCACCTATCCTATGATGTGGGCGCTGGGCCTCGTTTGCCTCGGCTCACCTATCCTATGACGTGGGCGCTGGGCCACAGCTCGCCTCGGCTCACCTACCATATGGTTGTTATGTTAGAAAAGTAAATGTTATGATCTGAATCTGAACTTTGAATGGAAATATTTTGATGATTCACTTGTCTGTTATGCGATGTTTGGTATTTTGGATATACGATGATTCACTTGTCTGTTATGCGATGTTTGGTATTTTGGATATACGATGACTCACTCACCCTATGGTTGATATGTTAGGAAAATAAATGTTGTGACTTGAATTTGAATCATGAAAGTAGACATTACGAGTATAGTATCCCATGCTTGATGTGTGAAGGAGATATTTTGATGTTTGTCTATAAATTTTGACTCCTATACCTATGTTTAGATTATTACTCTTGTTTATGGTTGCGACTTGTGAGTGCAGTGGTCTTCCCTGGCTCATTTTCCCTATGTTGGTGTTATGTGATGGTGAATCCCTATGTTGGTGTTACGTGATGGTGAACTCGAAAATTAAAAACCTTCTGATATTATGCATGCTTCGTATGTTGAAAATAAACATATTAGATATTCTCAGATATGCACTTAATTCCAGTACTTTTGTTCAGTTATCCCTCAGTTCGTAATCTGTTTATTCTGGAAAGTAAGTACTTTGATACATTTTTGAGTATGTTTTAACTATCGTACTTCTGTTCTGTTGGTTGTCCTGATGTATGTATATATATATATATACCTTGTACTTTCTGCTTTACATATTCAGTACATCTTTCGTACTAACCACCTGTCTTCGGAGGGCTGCGTTTCATGCCCGCAAGTACAACTATACAAGTGACAGACCCTCCAACTTAGGATCCCTGACTGCAGTTTGATGTGCTCCTTTTGCTTCGGAGCAAATTCTTGGTATATTTACACTTAATTCTCTATTTCGTATTTATGTACATTTGAGGGTACGACGGAGGCCCTGTCCCGTCTTCTGATTTTGGTGGTATAGTTAGAGGTATGTGGACACCTGTGAGTATAGGTTTAGCGATTTGTATGACTATGTATATATTATGTATGTTGGGCAGTTTAACCGCAGCGGTGACCTTGCCGGCCCGCATGTCTATTTATAAACTTGTGCTGTCTATTGGGACATTTCTGTATGCAGGTGAGTAGTTAGAAAAACAGAGGAAACTCTGCCGAAATTTCTATAAATAAGTTAATATTATAGTTGGGGTTGGTTTAGTAGGTGTGTCTGGGTGCCCCGTACGACACTAGTCACTGCCCACAGGATTGGGTTGTGGCAATTCTCTTATAGACAAGACCTACAAAAAAAAGATTCCCTGCATCCACAGAAAATTTCTTAGTTTCAAAGTTAATTGATCTGTGTTGATTCTTCAATTGTCTGCTCCTCGTATCGTCCCCCGATGAATCGCTTTGATCTCCCATCTCTTGGCAGACAGAAGGTAGAAAATATTCATTTTGACAAAATATTCGACATATTAGAAACAACAAATTTAGAAAAAGTTTTTTTTTAAAAAGATCACTGCCAATTGTCATGTCATGTAAAGCTTAGATGAACATATTCGACTTTTGACATAGATTCCTTGATGTGTTGCGGTTGTCTTTGAGTTTCTGATCAGGCTAAGAATCCTTAAGCCAACTTTCAGACTTGTAATGATGCTTAGCAAAATTTTGAGGGCAACCTAAAAATTTCTGTCCTAGTTCAAATATTGTAAGCGATCGATAGCTTATCAGAAGCACTTTGAGAATTTTTGAGATCATTTCTCAAAAATTTTGTCCCAGTTGAGTACCTTGAGAATTTTTTAGACCTTTCTTAAATTCTGTCCCAGTTGAAGTTTCACCATGCTCTGAACTTTAATTTGTTGAAGAGAGACCTCTTTGTTTAGAATTTTTGACCCAATTTCCTTTATGGGTGTATGACCGAGCCGTTATGGCGCCTATGTATCCCGTTGGAGCAGGAATCAGGTCAAACATAGTTACCCTATCTGGATGTAGAGAAAAATACAAATTTAACTAAGAAAATGACTGAGGCCGACATAGGCCGCCTACGTATCTCATTCTTGAGAATTCAGGTCAAACGTAGTTCCAAGGTAAAAAGAATAATACAGGAAATAAGAGAATGACCGAGGCTGATATAGACCGCCTACATATCTCATTCTTGAGAATTCAGGTCAAATATAGTTTATTACAAAGGAAAATAATTTGATAACAAACATAAAAATGATTACAAGCAAATTATGCAATTACAGGAAAAGAGATAAAAGAAAACTCTGAATATCCAGACACAATGCCTTTTGATAGCATATGAGTTGATCGTCAAGTTGTGGTGAGCGATGTTTGTGCAAAATCCTGACACATTATTGCATGACAAGGTGAATACGTTAACTATTCTTCGACGAGTTGATGAGTCTTTCCTTCGGGTCTTTGTCAAACGAATAATGATTCTGACTTCTTTGGTGTTTTTGTCTTCTCAGATCTCCAATTTGAAGCTTGAGTTGTTTTAATTTTGACAAATTGTTCAAATGTCACGGTCTCTTCATCATACTCTTCGAACACTTCATCAATATTCACTTCATTTTGTTCATTCAGCTTGTGACATGGCATAATATGTTATGTTTTTTTGAATTATTTTACTAAAAATAAATTTTATTTAGATCGCAAAATTGAAATAAGCAAAGTTTCATAAATAAAAGAAACTTTCAACTGAAAGAAAGAAAGAAAGAGAAATTTTGGCATAGCCACAGGATAATTTGCCCTTTTTTTTTCAAATATGACGAGAGAATTAAAGCATAACAAAGTAAAATGATAGAAAAGGTGGGCCTCGAGCCTCTTTGGGCTACTACCAATTTTGGAAATAATATAAAAGGCACCTTTTATCTATCAAGATGAGCGAAGAATCAGAAGCAGAGTGGATGTCTAATTAATCATTTGCTCTCTCGGCTCGATGTCTTGTACCGCCTAGTGTCTCGATAAGCGCAACACCATCTCCTTTGAATGTCCAGTCATTTTACTCAATACAGATCAATTCTAAATACTGTCGAATGAAAAATAACTCAAAAGATAAATACGTTAATCCTTATTCGTACTAGATGATGCAAAATATCACATAGAGGAATAAACACATAATAGTTGCATTGCTTGAAGATATACTAACCCATGAAGATAGGAAAATGACTAAAGTAGGCAAAATGTTGCCTATTTAAATTCAAGATTTGTGAATCAGGGAAATGTTTTGACAATATCTCCTCACATTTTTTGAAATTGATGATTCCTTTGTAAGGAAGGATGACCGAAAAAAAGTTTTTTCTAAAATGAGGGGCCGAGCCTTGAAGGGCTGCCTACGTATCCCGTTGGAGAAATCAGGCCCGACGTAGTTCGGCAAACTTGAATCTTTTCCAAATTGAAATGAAAGAATTCACCTCTTGTCAAATAAAAGAGTAAAATTTTAGAATTTTGAGAGTGAGGTTCAATATTGTTGAGAAACTTGAGACTCGAAGAGTATTTGGACGAACCTTTGATAGTGACTTGATTTATGTGCTTAGGGGATTCTAGAAACTTTCGAAAAGAAGTGGACTAGAAGTCTTCAAATAAAGCAACATAATCACACAAATAATTATAAAATATATCACATATTCTATCTCACAAATACATCAACTGATAAAGCAACATAATCACACAAATAGTTATAAAATATATCACGTAAACAGATATTGTGCTCCTAAATATATGATCCTTTTGTGCCAAGGGTAGGCCTAACAATTTGAAGGATGTATACGCAATTTTAAATGTTCCAATGTTCCAAAAATATTTATACAAGCTTTATAAATAAACTTAATGGGGATACATAATATGGGAAAGGAATACAAAAAATCAGTCCCACGTAGGGGTATAGTCCTAAACTAAACCTTCGTAGAACATTTCTTCTTCTTAGACTTCTCGTCAACTCTGAACGTCTTTGAATGTAATACCTTGTAAACAACCTTCTTTTGATTATAATGTGCTATTAAAATGAAATCCCGACCCTGAGGGACAAAGGTTCGCCAAACAACATATATATCCTTCAAATATAAACACATAAGCATGATCATCCATTTGGGTCGAGGGCCACTTTGGACTCAAGGTTGTCTTTCTAATGGGCCCAACACGCCTTACGTGTTGGGTCGTCTTAGGTCAATGCTTAAAAGTAGGAATTTTCTTTGGACTCAAGGTGATCTTTCTAATGGGCCCAACACGCTTTACGTGCTGGGTCGTCTTAGGCCAGTGCTTAGAAGCAGGGATTTGGCTTTGCTCTATCCTAGGTGTCTAAGAGTGAGTTTTAAATAGACCGGGAACCCAGGCGGACAACCTTAGCTGGAAATCATGACAACTATTGGACGCATTACGAACCAATAAATTGCACTTATTTCGAAAAGGGTTAAGTATTTGAAAATCCGGCTGCGGGTTTTTTCATCCTCCCAAATACACAAGATATAATAGAAAGTGCCATGAAATGCAAATGACAATTAAATACCGAATTTAAGCAAATAAAGCAAATAAGAAAAGATAACTAAACGAATCGAATAGTTAGTCAAACAACCTAATCTAATGGTTAGAACCTAATTGAAAATCCCCAACAGAGTCGCCATTTCTGTTAATTCGGAAAAATGACTTTAATTTTTTGAAAATCTGATTTAATACTTAATTAATTTAAGTATAAATCAAGTTCCCAAAACTTGAAAGAGTCGCCACCTAATTTTAAGGATAATTAGGAAACCAATAAACATTTAAAAAGACCTAACAAAAAAATCTTTTTAAAAATACCAAAGGAAGGGTTCAGGTTCAGTTTCCACTTTGAGAAGAACTTAATCACTCTAAATGGCCGCTAACGTGCGGTTGACCGACGATTAAGAAATTGACTAACTTTTAAATATTTAACTCACTTTGAAAAAAAGTTAACTAGTTTGAAAAAATTAATTAATTTTGAAAGAATTGACTAAATTTGAAAGAATTTGACTAAATTTGAAAGAATTGACTAAATTTGAAAAATTGACTAAGTTCAAAAGTTGGCTAACACTTAAACTATTTTGCAAGAGTTGACTAAATGTGTACAATGTTGACTAAAATTTCAAAGAATTGACTAAGTTAAAAAAGTGACTAACTTTAGAAAAGGGTTAACCAATACTTGAGCCTATTTTGCAAAATTTGCCAAAATAATTGTAGGAACACAAAAAATCATAAAAATAAAAATTAACATAAATGAAGACATGTTGGAAAAATTAATTAGATTAATAACAAGCAAAAATAATACAAGTGAACAAGTTAATGTTAGTATTTACATAAATATAAATAAATAAATAAATAAATAAACAAATAACATAATCCAAAGAGAGTCAAGGATTGGGCTTTTGGCCCACTTTTTCCTTTCCTAATTTCCAAGAGTTGGGCCTGTGATATACACTTAGTATATATTTTTTGTATATCAGTATATATTTACTGATTTTGACATTCAAAACCCGTATATTAGCTTCCTTTCCTGTATATTGGGCTGACTTAAGATGGAAGTTGAATTTGGGCCTCTGTGGCCCAAAAAATGCCAATGGAGGTCCAAATGGGGGCTCGAAGGGTGGAAATCATACAGAAGGAGAGAAAAAAAATTAGTAATCTCCAATCAGGAGGATTAAAAATAAATGCTATCATGATGAAATGCACAATTGAGTCCAGTAGGCTCATGGCACCTTCAAATAAAGAAATACAAGAAAGAAAATAAGGAGTATCATATTTAATTCAAGAGAAACAAGTTGTTGATAGAATAACATAACATGAGCCAAATCATGGATGCCAATGATATGAAAAAGAACAAAATAAGGAAACCAAAGTTCAACAGAGCAAGGAATATGCAAATACAGTGAACTACAATGTCATTTCATTTTCTAGTTTAAACAAATAACACTCAGATAAGCAAATCAAACTCCACTTAACTGTTAATCATCTATGAACTGTTATGGAGATAGAGGAACTACTACAAGAGTCCAAACGAGCGAAAAAATGGACATGAAGCTTGAACAAGTAAAAGTAGATCACTGAATTTGAAACAAATCCACACACAGCCTATTCATAACAGCATTATGCAAACAAGCAGCCACTGATTTAGACCAAAACAGAGCTTAATAATGAGAATTCAGAGGGACATGTTATGGTTGATTCAACAGCATCATACGATTGCCATTAAGGCCAAGACATAACAGTCATGAATTAATTGGAAAGCAGAATTCAAGAAAAATAGAACCACAAGTACTTTTGGTATTTGAAAACAACATGCTTAAACATGAGATTCTCAAGTTTAATGAGGACCAATACTTAAAACACAGAACTAAGCATAAACTTTGTATATTTGACAGTAACATTCCTCAAACAGTGAATTCGAAACGAGTGATACTACTTCAGGCAGTTCAATCACCATTTTACGAGTCACATGCATAAATATGAACGTAAATGCTGATTTGCTTCACAATATAGCAAAGGAACACCAAAAAAATGATATAGACTACAACACAATCCATGAAAACAACGAGATAACTAAATAGAGAGTGAAGTAAATAAACAAATGTAGTTCAAACCTCAGAATTAGAATAACACTCAATAAACTAAGTTAGAACAGCAAGAGCAAACAAAGCAGATTCATGTTGTCAAGAAACTAGGGCCAAAATAAGGCTGAATTAGGTGACATTACACTTAAAATGTATCAAGGACCTTAGAAACAGCACTGTTCATGAGATGAATTATAAATCAGATGACAAAAACCTTCACAATAACCCCTTAGTGCACTATGAACATAATAACAGACACTCATAGCAAGAAAACTTGATTTCCAGTTCATAAAAGTGAGAGCAACATTTCAGGAGGAGGAAGACGCAGACAAACTCAAATAGATTAAGGCACTTTGAATAACGATAGCAGGTAAGGATACTCCAGTTTTGACCTTTGAAACATAGACATAAAAGACCCACCAAGTTCAACTTCAACTTAAAATCGCGATTTAGATATCTTCAAATAAATCGATTATTTTTGGAAAATACTGAACATTGTATAGGAATTGCTAGGATTTTTCGAAGTAAGAATGACTCTATTATTTGAATTTACTATATGTTTTTTTGTTTGTGTGTGGGGGGGGGGGGAATTTGGCTCCAGAATCCCCTTTGGATGGTGAAGAACATGAGTATATATAGCCCCAAATTAGGACACAGAGGGAAAATTCCAAGGCAAATTGGGGAATTGGGGGTCGATTTTTTGGGATTTTGAAATTCAAATCCCTCAACAAGATAAGGGAATCTCAATTATGTCAAATCCTCATTTGAGGATCTCGACCGTTGATTCAGGAGAGGGAGAACTTGTTTTCGACACTTGGAAATTCCCTCAATGAATTCGTATCATAGAGGCTAAGGAGAAACCACGTAGTACGAATTTGGCTATGGTAACGTTTGAGAGATTCTTAGATTGTTGGGTGCTAGCTGGTTTTCTCGTTGGTTTGGCATGTGCATGTTGAGGGAAAGGGGAAAAGAAAAGGGAATTGGGGGCGCGTGGCCCCGACACGCTGTATATACATATATTATATTATGTATATATTGGCTGATGTAAAAGGGGAAGTGGGCTGGGTCAGGGGGATTCGGGTTGGGGCTTGACTTGATTTGGGCCAGAATTTGGTCCAAGAAGAAAGCTGAAAAATGGGTTCAAGATGGGAATTTAAAATTGACAAATTTGATTGCAATTTTAGCCAATTAAAAGTAATCAAATTGAATTTGATTGACTAATTTGACTACACAACGAATTATACAAATTAATTAAAGAGTTTTTAATATTATCAACCTGAAATAATTAAGAATAATAACTTCTAAAATAAAAAGGATATTTATTTGAGAAAATATTTTTCTTTTTGCATTTTCGAAAGCTAATTATTTCAAATTATTTAAAATTAAAAGCTCGATGATTAATTTATCGTGGAGGGTAAAAATTAGATGTCAACAGCGTCTATTGGTTATTTAATTAATTTTTAAAATATTAAATTATTTATGAAAAATAAATAAAAATTATGTAAGTGTGCCACGTAGATGAACCTAACATTCTCTATATGATATGATTCGGATTCAAGAGTTATTTAGTTCATGGGATTTCTCAAGATTAAGTTTTAAAATTAAATTTATACTTTACTTGATTGAAGGTATAACCAATCTCAAGATAAATTAGTCTTAAATTTATAATTTCTAAATTATGAATTTTTGAATTTTGAATACAATGTGAGTGAACAATAGAATAGCAAAGAAAAAAGAAAAAAAAGAAGAAGAAAGATTCCTTTACAAAGTCACATATGTCTTGCACATACCACAAAGTCCAACGGTTTGCCATGACTTGCGAGCATCATTTAAAATGAATTTTTGTCAATTGTTTATTTATTTATTTTTAAAATATTATAAGTGAATTTGACAGAATTAAATAAATAAGAGAGATGTGAAATAAACTAAGAGATACATTTTTTTAAAAAATGAAAACTTAATTGAGACACCATAAGTGAATCTTGAAATCGTGATAATTTGCTATAGTTTCTGAGTTATCCAATATAATAACTACATTAAATACATATAAAGTTGTACCTATTTGTCATGATTTGCATGCATGACACGATATCAATTTTTTTAATTATTTATTATTTAGTCGGAAGCGTCATTCTCAAAATAAGTCTTATAATGCACGATTTAAATTTAGTCGGACTCCACGAGCTCCGAACATTAGATGAGAAATAAAAAAAAATTGCACAAATATCCTATTTTAGAACTGTCATTTGTACTTAAAATTAAATTATTTTTTATGAGTTAATTTATTTTGAGAACAACTTCAAACATATGTGAGTGACTTGCAAGAATTCACGTTGCGAGGTCAATTTAAATTATTTTTAATTAAAATTGTCGATTAGACAAAATTAATTTTCAGAATACTTTTTATTAAAATAAATTGTGGCTTGACAAAATTTTAGATATCTAATGGCTTGCTAAGGCTACTTCAAATATATATTTTTTAATTAATAATTTTGACGAAATCTCACTTTAAACATTTTTACTAGATTGTGATTTTGGCAAGACCAAACTTCAGACATATCTTTGACATAAGGTTAAATTATATATTTAGCTCAACTTTAAATACTTTGGCATGAAGTTTTGGTAAATAAATTTCCTCATAACCAATAACTTATTTCTTGAATTCATTAATCTACGATTCAACACTAAAATTTCAAACATAAATTTTATAAATCATAAAAATAAATTTAATAATCAATTTATCAAAATAACAACAAATCTAATGCTCCCTCCGTTTAACTTTACTTGGCCCCTATACTATTTTGGAATGTTCAACAATACTTGTCCACTTTATGAAATCAATAGATAATTTTACACTTAGTTCTTAATTTATCTTTATTATTAATTATAGTTATTTTCCTATAATATTTTTTAAGAAATTATATTTATTATATTTAATTAAAGTACCTCATTATTTACTACTTCTTAATGTCTGTGTCAAGACAATAAGAATCGAGTAAAGTTGAAAGGGGAGTAAGTACATTTTCAATAAGTAATAGTTTGTCCTTGTTTCATGATTTTTCAACAATACTCATTTGATTTATCATGCCAACTTTTGTAGTAATTTTTTTAGGAATATAATGTAATCATCATAAGCTTATTACTTCTTACAAGACGAAATAAAATCAATTAAAATTTAGAATCAATGATTAAAAATATTCAATAGCCTCCAATTCCAGAAAAGAGAAAATGGAAGCTAAACAATTTTTCGCCTGAAGCTTATTACTTCCTCTGTCCCATATTAATTAAATTTCTGAGATAATGCATATATATTAAGAAAAGTATTCAAAGATAAAATTTATACCATACTTTTCACTATTACCCTTTGTGAAATCATAAATATGGATTGTAATTTATCTCCTAAAAAATATAAAACTTCAATAAATGAAAGGGCAAAAATGAAAAAAATTTCAAACATTCTTTTTGAACTTTGAACAATTCAACTATTTTGAACATTGAAAAGAATCTCAAAAATTTAATTAATTTGAGACGGAAAAAGTATTATTATAATAAAAACAAATTAAATAATTTTAAAAAGTAAATATAAATTAACTACAACAACAACATACCCAGTAAAATCCGCACTTAGGATATATATTAACTAACAACTTTAAATAAATTACATAACGAAAATTTTATCATTCAATTATATATAACTAGTAAGCAATCCAACAAAATATCCTCATCAAATATATTATGTCATGACATTATAATAAATTGTTATAACTAACATGTCGCAATTTACCAATTTTAGTTCATCCTACAATTATTATTGCATCTCGACTTGAGTCTCTTTTAGTTTTAATTTTCTTCTCTTAACTAAATTTAATAATAAGGTGAGTTTTCCATAAAATAAGAAAATAAACAGGATATTATGTTCAAATAGCAAATTTCATTTTTGTATATCACCCATGCTGATGCGTACTACGAGTCCTAGATCATTCTTCATCGTATCTACACTTAAAATTGTCGTTTTCTATACTAATTAAAATTTTTGAATAGTTTAAAGAGTATTTTATCTTCAAAATTAACACTTTGTTCGAATGATTGTTATGTATTGTTTCGTTATGTATTGTATTGTTATGTTATATTGTATGATATTGTATCATACTGTATTGTTTTAATGAATACAATATTTTGATAGATTATATTATTCTTCATCATTATATAATATCATACATCCATAATTTGAATGATAAACCTAAAAGAAATTATAGAGAATATGATAAACAAAAATAACATACCCAGTGGAATCTCACAAGTGGGTCTGGGGAGGATAAAATGTATGTCGACCTTACCACTATCTCATAGAGATAGAAAGACTGTTTTCGAAAAATGCTCGTCTAAAAGAAACAAACCCTATAAGTAGAAGAACAGAACGAAAAAGGATATTATAGGAAATGTGATAAATGCCATGAAAAGATAAGATAAATGATAAAATAGAATTATTAAATAACAAATAAAGTAAAAAATAAGGAGAAGATATTAAATAACGATATAATCATACCAAATTGATCGTTACACAAAATGAATATTTCTGTTATTACGTAAAATTTAAACTAAGAATACAATACAACATGTATGTAATTTATCAATACAAATTTAAATTATTGGAATTCAAAACATAGTATACATACATAAATCAATGAAAGCCAAGTGTGATATGTTTTAAGATTGAAGGAGAATTAGACTCCACCATAACCAGACACGTACAACATTCAACAAGACAACACCAACTACCCACAATACCGCCGCCTCATACTCCCCCCACCATTAATACTCCTCTACTTCACCAAACCAAAGAACCCCTTTGATAAATTTTCCATTTTCACACATTCCAAGACACCCTTCTTGGAAAATCCGAAAACAAAATAAATAAAAAAAACCCAAAAAGACGTCTGTATTGACTATATATATCGTTGTTGCAGTGGAAAAAACCCAAGAAAACTCCATTATCATCCTATCACCAGAGCCTTAGTTTATCTCAGGCTTTGGGTTCAGACATGGCGGTGTCTTGGTGGAAGTTCTTGTTCATTTCCTTTGTTTTTCTTGCTGTAGTTGTTCCTGAAGTCAAAGCAGATTCTGGGTCGTCTTTGGATGATGAAGTTGAAGCAGTTAGATCGG
>DF365788.1:11991-25495 GCA_000787875.1 Solanum virginianum
GATCGGATGTTCCCACTTCTCAAGAATTGGAGCAGCTGAAGTCCAAGATCCAAACTTTAGGTTGGTTGTGACTTGGGAATTGCTCCCTTTTTGCTTGATTGATACTTGGGGAAGTATATTTTTTTGGGGAATTTCAGTATTGAGTAGTGTAGATGTTTACCCAAAGGAATTGTTTGGAAGTTAATTTGCTAGGTTGACTTACTTAAAGGGGTTGTTTTTTTTGAAAATTTGTTATTGATGAGCTGTAAATTATGAAAAAAGAAGGGATTTTTAGTAACACTAGCACATTATTACAGTTCTTTTAAGTTGTATTGGGTGTAATGTTCACAGTGAATTACTTTTGACCAATAAAATGAAGTGAATTGAACTAGAAATGCTTCAAGTTGAAGTCCAAATTCTTTTGAGTAATTGTGAAACAAACTTCAAATTTCAAATAAACATTTATTTTCAAGTGAAATTGCTAAAGAACACGGGCCTTAGATTTTGCTATAGGAAGCTGCAGACTCCAATTTGGCAGTTTTTTCCAATACCAAGATTTATGTTTCATTCAGTCTCAGTAGAAGCCAGAAACAGCCTCTCTATCTCAATGAGGTAGTGGTAAGATCTGCAAATATTTTTACCCTCCCCAGACCCCACTTATGGGATTCCACTGGGTATGGTGTTGTTGTTGTTGTTCAGTCTCAGTAGAAGCGTGTTAATCTGAAGATGAACATAGTGATTTGATAACTTTGAACATTTGAAGCAGAATATTGAGTTTTGGATTGGTGCTTGGATGTAGGGTGCTCCCATTTTTTTAGTTTCAATTTTGGCTACCAAATATTAATAATTAGCAATCTCTCTTTTCTTCTTATGGTTCTGTTTTTTTCTAAGAATCAAACATTGAGGAGACTGCGCGAGCACTGAAAGGAAAGGATGAGGTAATTGCTGACAAAGAGAACATTATAAAAGAGAACTCAGAGAAAATTAAGTCATTGTCAACTGAGTTGTCTTCTCTACAGGTGAGTACCTCAAATTAGCAAGTTGGCGTCTGTATGCTATTTTAGTTTCATGAAGCTGCCTTAGTAGTGTTAATGTAAGTCATAGCCCCTTAAGTCGTATTGTTTTGTGTAGAAAAAGGGAACACTAGATTCTGAGGAGCAAGTTGGAAAGGCTCGTGCACATGCTGATCAGCTTGAAAAGCAGGTTGAGAGATTAAAAGAGGAAGTTGAAATGATGAATAAGGAGAAAAGTGACTTCGAAGCACATAAAGGTGAAACCGAGAAAATATTATCCGAGTTAAATTTGAAGGTTGAAAAGGTGTGTTTGATATGCTTTACTTCTTTTTTATTTATAAAATAATAAGTAGCTCATTTGCTTTCTTTCCTCTTTTCTTTGTAATTGTGTCATCTATGTCTAAATTAATGCTATGGTAGTTCTAGCTGATGGAATTTCACTATAAAAGATTCAATAATAAAGCATAATGCAATTTCATGTACTGTATGTTTAGATAGGATATCTTTTACGCGTTAAAACAATGAAAGGAAAAAAAAACAAAGCTTTCATCGTAGGTGATCTGCATTTTGTTTTTCCTCGTTTTTTTGGGGGACTTTTAAGATATTATAGGAAATGTGATAAATGCCATGAAAAGATAAGATAAATGATAAAATAGAATTATTAAATAACAAATAAAGTAAAAAATAAGGAGCCTTGTAATTGAGAGTCTGGAGCATATTAACTTGACATAAGTTTTGAAAAGGCAGTTGGGATATGTTATTCTGTTTCTTGGTTACAGAGATTGCCCTCCACATCATGCTAGAGTTATTATGACAACTATCCAATTTGTTCAACCACTGCAACAAACAGAAATGCACTAAAAAGAAACAACTTTTAAATGCTATCCCTGCTGGTTTTCCTTATCAATTTTTCCTATAGCAGATCTCAGAACGAATTTGGACAAATGATTCAAAAACATAGCTGAAACACAGAAAGGTGGAAGTGAGAGCTCTGATTTTCATGAAAATATTCTTGAAGTTCAATAGAATTTAAATCTTTAAGAAGGGAATGTGGACGACTTGTTAAACTATAGGTAATTAAGGAGTCAATGTTACGATAAGTAGAAGAAAGGATGCGTGATGTAACACCGTATTGGAATGCATGCGTCAGCAAAAATAAACATGCAGTCATGTTTAGAGCGCAAAGAAGATGCTGCAGTTGCATTGCTGTAATTAATTTAGTCCAAAAGTTTTTTTAGCGAGTCTTATCATGTAGAATGTTGACCTCCTCATGAGAACTGTATGAGAACTGTAAATTACAGTGGAGATAGGAAGTGTTATAGTTTTAACAAAAAATAATCTTAGAGTGCAGTCAAATAAGCCAGAAGGTCCTATCAGTGGAGAGAAGAATGTAGGGAAAAGAAGAATCAAATGTTGGTATAGAATACCCAGTGAATGACCGGAGTTTTGGAAGTGAAAGCGGTTGCAATTATTGTATTTGTCTTCATTTGACCTTTAAGTGGAATCCTTGGTTGTTTGCAGTTACAATTCTTTGCTTTTAGTCTCAAGTGTGTGGCGATGCATATGTAAAGTCCGATGGGAACCAAACCTTGTCCTTTTGTATCTCAAGATGATGTCACATGAGAATTCTATACAGGAGTAAGCGTGATGGCTGTTTTCTTGAAGATACTGTGATGGCTGTTTTCTTGAAGATACTGTGAAGCTTATATGAGTAATAAGCTGCCTGTTTTCAGTAACACAGTTGATTTCATTCTGCCACTTTACAGATTTTAAATTCCCAGGACTTCTCATGGATGTGTAGAAATATATTTTAGCTCTTACTGCTGCTGGTTCTATTTAGTTTTTGTACCTACGTGTAATATTCAGTTAACCTTATGAGATTATTTTGTTTCTGTTTGGTTTGTGCAGCTCCAAAAGACCGTTGACAAACAAAAAGAGAAACTGAAAAAAACTGAACGAGCTCTTAAACTTGCTGAGGTGATCTTGATATTAGAGAACAGCTCTAAAATTCTGAAGCTTGTGTGGTGAATAACAATTACTAAAGTCTCCCAATTTTGATTATCAGGAGGAAATGATTAGAGCAAGGCTTGAAGCCGCATCGAAGATGAAGGAGCTCATGGAGGTAGATGTTCTAGGTCCTTTTAATGTATCCATCTACCATGGTATCCTGGTGCCATCGGGCTTCCATCATATTGCGTTTAGAGTCTGATATGCTGATTTTAAGGTTAGCTAGTTGCATCAGTTCTCATATGTTGTTTTGAACTGGGGATATTTAAGAATTTTATGGACAGCTGGATGTTGGGTAGTTTTGGTAGCAAGGTAGGGTAGTGTGGTGATGCTGGTCTTTAGCCTGCGGATTTGATGTTGGAGTAATTTTATTATCGGCGGCTAAAATCGAAAAGAATTTTGATGATGGATTTGGGCTAAACCATTGCATTGTAGAGGATGACGATTGTCGTGTAAGTGGGTCATATTGGCTAAAGTGAAGAATAATGGAAGGATGATAATAATCACAATGACACAAGGCACATAGATCATGGAGGAAGATACTCATGAAGAATTGTGGGCGGTAATGGTGTTTGCAAGAATGTGGCTGCGGCTAATGTATGGGTGTTGTGTTGTTTGGTGGTTGGTTATTTGCTACTTGTACATGAATTTCGGAGGAGAAGAAATGTAGTCGGTATCCTGCATATATTTATTTGGAGGGCATCTCTAAAGTTCTACAACTTTCTCTGCCCTTTATTTTAGGTGGAATAATCAAGTAGAGTCTTCTTTTATTTAAATCATTGATCGCTGGTAGAGATGTTTTAGGATTCCGCTGATCTATGATTAGCATACAGAAACAGTTGATGTTTCTTATAATTTGGAATTTAGCAATTTTTCCCAAATTTTGTGGGTTATCCTTAGCTTGTCTAGAATTGTATTATTAGAGTCAGAGAGATCTATATGGAGTAAAGAGTTGGATTGGTCTTTGCATATATTATCAATATAAGGAGGGAAGGGTGGTTTTTGTAGTTCCCCTTATGTTTTCCCTGTTGCTTGGTTTATGAAGTTTGTGAAATGTGGAAGTTGTCTCTGGTTTGTGGTGATGTATGGTGATTTAATTGTGAACGTTTTTGGATGAAAACCTGATTCATGTGGAACCAGGTTATACTGTCTGCACCATGCATAGCCCAGCAATAAGTGGAAAAGGGATCAAAGTTGCATTCTGCATCAATCATTAACTGTATTAGTCTCTTTAAGTCCAGCATTATGCTGGCTTATTTTCAAGAACAAGAAAGAGTTGGAAAGCCGAGAAATTTGAAGACGTGCTCTCTGTCTATGCTTTCTGTTGTAGACGATGAACCATTATATAAATGTTAACTTGACTCTTTCCTTTTGATAAAAACCCAGGTGCATGGGGAATGGCTTCCACGCTGGCTTGAAGTTCGAAGGACTCACTACCAGGTATTTTGAGCAAAAATCATAACTAACCTTCTTGTAAATGGATTGCTGACTCTGCTGTGAATTTCAGTCTCTTTTGGAGAAGTATTGGCGGGAGCATGGGAAACCTGCTATGGACATAGTGGTACAGAAGGTACACGTCTTGTTGCTAGTGGATCCTGCTAAACTATTGATTTATTGAATGAATGCTTGTTTGAATTATTATTCTATTCTGTTTATTTTCACTTGCTTCTCAGGCAGTTGAGAAGAAGGCGCAAGTTGAGGTATGGGCTGCACCACATATAGAAACAGTCAAAACAGTAAGTCAGCTTTGCATCATTTAACATTTGAATCTTTTATCATCATATTAAATTTAATTTATTTATTGAAAGTTGTGAAAGGAAGAAATGGTATGATGTCAAATCCTTTGGGATGTCCCAAAATGGAAAATCAGAGGAGTGTCATATAAATTGAAAAAAGATGTAGTAGTTACTTCTTTTAGGGTATACCAGCATACCCAGCGTGGTCCCACTTCTTCAGTCTCTGTTTCTCATCATTTTGTGTTATGCATTCAATATAAAGAGAAGTCACTACATTATGTGGGTATGTATGATTAATTGACAGTTCGATGCCCAAATCTCTTTTCAAGGCTCAACAAATATGAATGAAGATAGAACTTGATTCATCTGGGAGTTCCTGTTGTTGCAGAATGCAGAATTAATAAAGAAGTGAGAGAATCTTAATTGTTTCTTCTTGTGATTCTGAATTCTGTGCGTGGAGACAGTGGACCGTCAAAAAACTTTAATGAGTATACTGCATTTGGGCTGATTTTAACCCAGCCCATTTATCAACTCACTTAAATTTAACTTGCCCAATTTCAGTCCAACCCGCCCATTTTGGCACTCCTAGGCATACATGTAACGAGTATGTCATCACCTTAACTCCTCTTCATTAGAAATAAATACTTGAACTAAACTAACTTGAGATTTACTGTTAACAAAGCAATAATGGTACCTTACAACAACAACAACATACCCAGTGAAATCCCACAAGTGGGGTCTGGGGAGGGTAGAATGTACGCGGACCTTACCACTACCTCATAGAAGTAGAGAGGCTGTTTCCTGGGAACCCTCGTCTCAACAATAATGGTACCTTGCTAGATAAAAATTAAAATGGTTATATCTTTACTACTTCTCAAAAGGCGAGTTCTCTTATCTGCTAAATGTCACAGTCACCGGACATCTGGAGGAGGAACAAGAGTATGTAGGACAAGCGAAAGAGTGGGGAGTACGATGACCTCCAGGATTGCAAAGAGATGCTATTAGTTTCTTAGATGTAGATACAATTATCTAACTTCAAACGTTTATTTTGCTCCTTAAGCTAGTTTTTGTGCTGTATTTGAGGTCAAGATGGAGGATCTTAATAATATCTTATGTTTGCTGTTCTACTCTTTGCAGAAATGGGTGCCAGCTGTGAAGGAGCAGTGGATTGTAATGACCACTAACCTCAAGCCACACATGGAGTTGGTTAGAACCAAAGCATTTGAGATTTATGAGACATCTAAAGGCGCCATAACTCCAAATCTTGTCAAGGTTCAGGAACTAGCAGAACCTCATGTTCAGGTAACATTCCTTACCTGTTTATTTGAATGAATAATAATTTCTGATATATCAAAGAATAAGTTCAAATAAAAAAAATTTCCTGTTGTTGTACATGAATCAAATGTATAACTTCTACCTATATTTCCGGTTTTATTTGAATGTGATGCGAGGAAAGCATAATTTTTTACAGGAACTTAAGAAATTCAGCAAGCCATACATCGATCAGGTTGCCACTGCTACAAAACCTCATGTTGAAAAAGTTCGTGTTGCTATAAAGCCATATACAGATGTGGCAGTTCATCTTTATGGAAAGTTCCTGGAGTCTGCAACAGTATACCATCGTCAGGTGTGTGAAAACAAAGTGATACGGTAGGCACTGAAATATTCAAATTTTACAGAGGTGTACTTGTGATTGAGATATGCAAGTCATAGTCTCTTTCAAAAATTTTCCAGTATTTTTACCCTGCATCAGTTTCTCATGTATTCAGGTTCCGGTAAACCCTGTAGACCCAAATTAAAATTAAAAAAATCCTTTGAACTCTTTAGTTACATTTCCTGCCTGTCTTCTTGCTGCCTCTGTATTCCTATGCGTGAGGGGCTCATATTTCGAGAAGGGTTTTGCTTAAGCTACTAAATTATCCAAATTAACTTTTGGTGAAATCTCATGGAAATCAGTTGACGAAGAGTTCTTGAGCCTTGGTGTGAATTCCCAACAATTTCTGGTTTCCGAATGTTTTTGTGGTTAAGCTCTGCCTCTAGGGAGTATCTTTCTGAACTCTGTATTAAAAGATTGATCCTTCCCTCGGTATTATCAAATGAAAGACGCACATCTTTATGCCATTAGGGCAAGGTATAAGGGTTCAGCGATGACAAAGTCTGTATTGTTTATCACGTCTTTATTCATTGAGTGGAAGAAATGATGGCCATTTTTCTTCTGGTGGTTGTATTGGATTTGTCCTCTCTTTACATTCTTAAGATGATAAAGAAGAATAATAACATACCTAGAGTAATACCGTAAGTGGGGTCTGGCCAGGGTAGAATGTACATGGACCTTACCCGTACCTCGTGGAGGTAGAGAGGTGGTTGTCGTAAGGCCCTCGGCAAGATGATAAAGAAGAATGAAAATGTGATATTCTAGGCTTAGAAGAGTAGCTTTTGAACTCGTCGGAAGAGGTTACAAGGCTATATTACGGTTGGAAGAGTGAAATGATTTGAGATATCCGGTGGAACAATGGATGAAATAGCAAATGACTTTGGTACTATGCATATGCTTGCTTATATTATTTAAATTGTTTTGGTTCATATATTCTAAATCAATGTTCCATTCCATCTGAAGCTGCAAGGTACAGTGGATGAAACACTGAAGAAACATGAGCTTACAAGACCTCTTGCAACAAAGGAGTTTGTCTGGTTTGCTGTATGTATCTGATTATCATATTCTATGGTCTTGCCATCCTGTCCTGCCTTCTTTTATTCAATTTGATGATCTCATACTTGGAAATATTTGCTAATCTTATGTGGTGTAGGCTTCAGCAGTGTTGGCTTTGCCCGTTATAATTCTGTTCAAACTTTTATCTAGCATTTTCTGGTTAGCACAGTTTACTCTGCTCCCTTATTTGTGTTTTCACAGTGGTCTACCTTCTATATTGAAGTGTCTGCAGATCTACTTAATTCTACGAGGCTCAAAACTGTGTATTTTATTATTTGTGCAGTAAAAAGGCGAAGAAACCTACCCGACATGGTCATTCACACCATTCACGCCGTAAGTCCAAGAAGGCGCACACAGACAAATAGGGCGAGGAAGTACAATGCTTTCATCAGAAACCAAGCGCTTTACAGTTTGCAGGTATCACCTTTAGCTATTTGCCTTCTTTGTTTACCTGGCGTAAGTTGATCTATGGATGCATTTATATTTTGAGCTGAACTCCTGTATGCCTATTTCCCCTGTGACTGGGTAGATCAGTTTCAGTGTTAGCTTTTCAGATTAAAGGTTAATGGGAGCAGTAGCATGTTTTTAAATTAAATTGCCCCTCTAGGAAATGTTCTGAAGTTCCTCGGTAAATATGCATGAACTTCTTGTTCTTGCTATAAGGTGACTTTTGCAAAAGCAATTACTCCCATCTTAATGTATTATTCATGGATGGAACATGAACAATTCTTGATGGCATTGTAACAAAAATCGACGAGACTAGTGAGAGTTGTCTATTTGGAAAATGTGAGTAGCGACTGTCTAGCTGACACTTCAGCGTTGCTATGTTCCATGAGCAGAAATATGTAAGTTTAGCTACAACAGAACTACATAGCGACAGCCCAATACTTATAGTCGGCAAGGAACAAATTCATGTTTCAAAGAAAATAGTACGGGAAGAAGATCAAACGATATGTTCATATCGAGTGGCCTTTCTTTCATCTTCTTCGGCCAGATTTTGCACAACTCAATTATTCACTTCTGTGTATGATGTTGGGTTTATTTCATCTGGTTTTGCAGATAGGTTGTGTCATTATTGCATGGGGCGTTTGAAATATTAGTCGATCTGCGGATTCTTTTGTTTTCCAAGTTCTGCATATATTTTCCATATGTGCATAAAGCGTGAACGACGAAACGAACAGTGGGTGTGAAAAATTTACTTTTGTACTATTACTTACTGTTTCTTTTGCTTTAAATTGTGTTATTGTTGGTGTTTTATGGGTTTTCCCACTACTTTGCTAGGTTATAATGTTGTAGACACTGTGTTTTGGTTTTGTATTAAGGTCTTGTGAGTCATATTTGATCTTAGGGGAAAACTTAAAATGGAGGATAAATATAAACAATTTACCAGAGTACAAGGGTACATTTGTTTCATCTTTACTATTTCTATATCTTGTTTGAACTTTGAATTGTTTTGGATGAAGTTCGAAAATTCTGAGACGTTAAGGTTTTGTGTTCCTTCCAATTTTAATTTATATGAATTAGTTTGACTTGTTATGAAGATTTATAATACATAAATATGTTCTGTAGTTTGGTTATAACTAATATTTATGTGATCCAACTTTTAAGTGTATATACATAGGTACTTAAAATTTGTACCAAATTGTATGAATGGATGTATGCGTCAACTTTATATATGACATAGCATCTACGTGTATTATGTCTTGTAGGATATGTGGGTCTATTTATTAATTTTATATAAATTTGAGTGTTTATTTAATTTTATACTAGTTTAGTGTACGTGCTTTGCACTTATGAGCTACGTTAATTTAAAAATTATATATAAATGATAGTTGTCATTAAATATAGATAATATTTATGTAAATAATATTAAATAAATATTATTAGTTTGATACAATAGTTTAGTCTATTGTGGTACAACAAAGATGAGAAAATCATGGTTTAGTCTATTGTGATAGAGCAAAGATGAAAAAAAAAATTAGTTAGTTACTTATAATATAGATATGCTAATAGTTTTTTAATAAATAAAGTAATAATTTAAAGTTGAATAGTTAGAAATTAAACAATTAATTGACTAAAATTAAATGTAATAGATTTTGAGATATAAAGAGTAGTTTAATGTTTTTAATATAATTTTATTTTTAAATTTGTTATATTACATACTTTTATTAACAAAGTATTTGATAATCAAAATTTTGATTATTTATATAGAATAGTTCTAAATCAAATGTAATTCTAATGCAAAAGTGAATAAAGAAATTAAATTATAAAAAATTAGATAATAAACTAAAAAAAAATAGTGAAAAGACAATTTTGTCTAGAAGTATTACTTATTCGAGATATTATTTTACTTGAGTGAATGAAATTTATGAATAGAGGGAGATTTTAATAACAAAATAAGAAAAAATTTTAAATAGCGAAAATTTATTAGATTCAACTAACTAAATTAAGGGCATAATATAATTTGAATGAAGCAAGTTAAGGTAGTATAACAATTGATATTATTTTCAAGCAAGTTAAGCTAGCATAACAATTAATATTATTTTTTTAAATTTAAAAAAGTGAAAGAAAGGTAAAAAAAAATAAAATAAAAAACGTGAGTGTGTAATATAAATAAATCTGAGAATTGAAGTTCGGAAAAAAGAGTGAAATAAGATTTAGCACCACTTAGCACATATTGATGAAGGGGATGACTGAATCAATTAAAGTGAGAAAAAAATTGACTGTAATTGTAAAATAAGAAAATACAAGCGAAATTGTTGATTAATGATTGATGAATCAATTTTTTTTTTTATAGAAGTGTTCTTATAGAAATAGAGAAGTCATAAATAAAAAAGGATAAAAAATAATATTTTATTATATTTAGGACGAAACATTTCATTATATAATTAGGATTCATGATGAAATTAGAAGAACTTTTATTGAAATAATTATCATAAAAGAAAGAGGAAAAAAATTGACAAACTAATGTTACACCAAAAATTTTTGAAAATTGAAAGAAAACAGAGTCGCTACCTAATTTTGAGGATAATCAGGAAACCGAAAATAAACTTTAAAACCTAACAGAAAAGTTTTAAAATTTCAGAGAAAATGAGTAAGGGTTTAATTTTCAATTTGAGAAGAACTTAATCACTCAAAATGGCCGCTAACATGCGATCGACCGACGATTAGACAGTTTGAAAATATTTTAACTTGATTTGAAAATGTTGATTGAATTTAAAAGAGTTGACTGAATTTGAAAGTCTGGACTTTGACTTAGGTTGTCTTACTTTAAAAGAAATTTGACTGAATTTGACTCATTCAAAAAATACTACAAAAGACTTTTTTTTATTTTTTTCATATCTTATTTGGAGAAAGGCAATTTAGCATCAAAAGATAAAAGAAAAGATTAACACAAATGACCAACATGCCGGGGAATTTAATTAGATTATAAAAAGCTAGTATTCATACAAATACAAATAAGATATATAAAATAAAGTAAGGGAAAAGAGTTACGTGTTTTGGGCTTTTGGCCCATTTCCTGTAATATACATTTACTGTACATCAATGTACAAGCGTCGATTTCGGGCTTCAAAACTTGTATA
Organism: Solanum virginianum; assembly: GCA_000787875.1. Taxonomy (NCBI): domain Eukaryota; kingdom Viridiplantae; phylum Streptophyta; class Magnoliopsida; order Solanales; family Solanaceae; genus Solanum; species Solanum virginianum. The sequence continues at coordinate 23,021 of DF365788.1, forward strand.
TCAGCTTCAATCCCTGTATCTTCTTATCCTGTATTGGGCTGACTCAAAAGGATTAGTATACATTATAGGACTATGTTCACACATGGAGGCATAAATGAGTTCACATGAATCACAACAAAAATCGCAGATCACCATAACTCAAACAATAAGATGCAAAGAATCAAACTTTACAGTTGCAACTACACAAAGAAACTACTTATCTAAATTTCCACATATGGAGAGTAAGATACTTCACATAAGTCATAGCAAAGCTTCAACCCAATGGAACTTAACAATAAAAGATTGAAAAAGAAAACTGACCTTTTATAGGTGCAAATAACATTGGATATCAAATCATATCAGGAAAACAGTAATTAACAAGTTGGTAATGGCCTTAGGGCATCTACTAGAAGTTACTGTCCAGTTTTGGGGATAAAACATAAGCTTGTGATATCATAAGGGCTGATGCAGGAGGATTTAGCCATTAATTCAGATATGGTTGTGAGGAAACAAGCACAAGTTAAATTTTCTTGACGGGTATGTAATAGTGATGAATGAGATAGAAGAGGATTCAAATATTTACACACATAACTGGGGGTAGAACACATTCAATAAAATCAAGCAATGACGTCTACCAACTGAGTCTTAGAACTATGCTGTCTTTTATAAAGGGAAACTTGAGGGAGCAAGGAATTCATTTTAGAAGAGAACAACAGCCTCAAAACAGCTAATCAGAAGTCAAAGATTGAGGAAGACAGAAGCAATACAATCTAGACACATGAAGTAAATAGAACAACAAAATAGTAACTTAAGGCTTTGAGACTTGATAGCGAAGGCTGAAGCAGGGAATGGGGATGGGAACAAGCATGAGCTTTCAAAATTAGAGGGATGAACAATGAGGAAGGCTGAAAACAAGTGTAGTGTTTAGTAAATGGGCTTGTTCCAATACTAATGTTATGAACAGAAATCAAAGGGGTTTATTGAAACCTTTACTCAGTGACTTAAACAGATCATAAACAATATGTAACAATGAAGTAGAGAGATCAACATTATATCATAACAGTTAACAGTTTGATTTTTAGCATATTTAAAGAAATTAAAACTGTGTGTTTATTTCAGCAGACTAAGTTTAAGAAGTTGCAAGTTATTCCCAGAGAAGAATTCAGACCTAAGCCGATTTAAATCACTTTTATATGGAGAAGACAATGAGAAATTCAAGCAATAGAGAGAGAAGTTGGACTAATTACCATAGATTCTTTGACAATGATACAAACTTAAGAGTCCTCCTCAAGTAAAAGTAATCAGAAACAGACAGTTGATTTTCATCAAAACAATTAAAAGGAAGCTACATTTCAAGGTATAAGGTTTGTAACATGCTAAGAGGGCATAACTTGCAGGCGTCTGATAGCAACACAACACCAGCAACAGTTAACTCCGAAAACTTAACACATAAGGCAAACGGATAACAAGTTTTCAATATTTTAACAATTCTAAGGCCAACATCTTATTATAACAGCAATACATGAATTTATTGGCCACCACATTGTTCATTAAGCCACTTTAGTTCTTAAAACATCTAAAAATGAAATTCTAATAAGCCAAAGCAAGAGAGATGTAACCTGAAACCACTTACCTATAGATAAAACGATAAAGGGAAACTCCAGAAAGCAGCTCGCTAGAGGGTCATTTGCGCAGAGAGTAGACAGAACAGTTTAGAGGAAATCAAAGCTAATAGCACCTTAAGGAGACAGAACTATCATCAAGGATGAACTATAACGAGATTTAAGCTTCTTAACATGTATTCAAAGTAAATCAGTGACAGAAATAAGCACTTCCAGCAACATCACAGTGAACAAAACAAAACGTNCATGAGCTTTCAAAGTGAGAGGGATGAACAATGAGGAAGGCTGAAAACAAGTGTATAGTAAATGGGCTTGTTCCAATACTAATGTTATGAACAGAAATCAAAGGGGTTTATTGAAACCTTTACTCAGTGACTTAAACAGATCATAAACAATATGTAACAATGAAGTAGAGAGATCAACATTATATCATAACAGTTAACAGTTTGATTTTTAGCAGATTTAAAGAAACTAGAACTGTGTGTTTATTTCAGCAGACTAAGTTTAAGAAGTTGCAAGTTATTCCCAGAGAAGAATTCAGACCTAAGCCGATGTAAATCACTTTTATATAGAAAAGACAATGAGAAATTCAAGCAATAGAGGAAGAAGTTGGACTGATTACCACAGATTCTTTGACAATGATACAAACTTAAGAGTCCTCCTCAAGTAAAAGTAATCAGAAACAGACAGTTGATTTTCATCAAAACAATTAAAAGGAAGCTACATTTCAAGGTATAAGGTTTGTAACATGCTAAGAGGGCATAACTTGCAGGCGTCTGACAGCAACACAACACCAGCAACAGTTAACTCCGAAAACTTAACACATAAGGCAAATGGATAACAAGTTTTCAACATTTTAACAATTCTAAGGCCG
>DF365788.1:25709-38945 GCA_000787875.1 Solanum virginianum
ATCGACAATGCATTCAACCAAAACATTCACCTCAGTTCATCTCAACTTGAACATTATAATTACCATGACTAGTAACATTACACCGCAGTCTTAGAGACATCTTAACGACTAAGAGACGACACTTAGACACCAATTTATCACAACATCGCAAACTCAGTCGAAACAAACAAATGCTAGATGAGTCGAAACAAACAAATGCCAGATGTGACAAATTCAATATAGCTAAGACTCACATTCGAACAAAACGATGAAGAACGAGACTAAAGTATTACCTTTTTTGAAGCAGGAACTGGGACAGGAGCTTGACGAAGACGAACCTACCACTGTGCAGAGCTTTGCTTTCCTCGACAATCAGGAATGGCTGATGAAAATCGATTAAGTTGGAAAAAGGGATTTGAATGCTCAACTGCTGTGCAGAGCTTTGCTTTCCTCGACAATCAGGAATGGCTGATGAAAATCGATTAAGTTGGACAAAGGGTTTTGAATGCTCAACTGCCGCTATCACTCTCTGTCCGTTACTGTATCCCTTTCGACCCCGAGTATTTTGGGATCTTAAGCAATTTTGGAATAAAAAACAGTTACGAAACTTGAATAACTTTAACTAATCTTTCAAATTTCGATCCCCCCTGCTTTGAACTGAAGAAGAAGTATATATGAAAAATAAAATAGGGTTTTTAATTTGGGGAAAACGGTCGATTGGACCAAAAGAGGCATGCGTGAGGGATAAAAGGTTATGGGGGTGTGCGATTTGACAGCTGACAGAGGTATGGGAGAGGGCCGATGCTACGCATGGATAAGGTTTACAAAGCGCCGCACTTTTCAGGTTTTGTCGGTCGACCGTTGAGGGGTTGTCAGGTGAGAGAGGAGCGTGCGCGTGTGAGCGTGAGGGAGAGGGAGAAGGAGGTGAGCGTGACGATGGGGAGGGATTGGACGTGCGGCGTCTGACTGGTTTCGTGGGTTTTCTTCTTCTTCTTCTTCATGAAGAAGAAGATGAAAATGACGGGAGAGTGAGAAAATGAGCGTAGAAGAAGAGAGGATTGTGGTCTTTGACTGAATTGGGGGCGCGTGGGAACACGCGCTCGGATTAATTAAAACTTTTTTTTTAAAAATTTATTTTTAATAAAATAGACAAAATTTTCAAAATGTTAAAATTAAATAAATCGAGTAATTTGTGAGGTGGAGGGTAAAAATTCGGTGTCAACAATTAATTAATTATGAAAATATTAAGAGAACAATTAAGGAAAATTAAATTACTTTTAATCTAATAAATTCTTTGACATGAAATTTCTCATATCTTTTTTTTAACTCTCTTTAACGTGTTCTTTTTTTTTTTAAAAAAAAAAATTGTGTCTATTTTTATTGGGAGATAGTTTTTCAAAACCTTTTTGGTTATTATATGTGAAGTTTTTTATTTTTATATTTTTTTTAGATCAAGTCTATTCTAGTTAGAAAAAGATTCTTCATATATGAATTTAATTATAATAAGAAAATTTTTTTATTTAATTTTTATTATATTTATTATATTTAATATTAAATATTATTAGAATAATGACATAATAACTAAAAATAATAGTGAAAAGATGATTTTGTCTAAAATGAAGTCTTTTAATGAAAGATAAAAAATTCAAATAATATTATTAACAACTTTCACACTTTTAATATAGTATAGATAAATAAGTTTAAAGTGTTTGCTCATGGATATTCAAAATTAAAAAACACAGTACTTAGCTCAAATTTAATTTAAAAGTATATTTATGTATTATGTAAAACAAAAAAGAGAAAAGGAATTGAGACGACAAAAGGAGCTGTAAGTGGGAAAAGTGTGCATAGAAAATAGTTAAAGAAAGCCTATTTCTTCTTTAATTTGGAAAAAAAAAAAGGAAAAAAGAAAAAGGTGAGAGCCCCAACTATTATCTCCCTTGAAGAGAATAATTGAGGTACCTTATAAATATAATATAATATAATATATATAGAGAGAGTGACAATATAAATTTTGATTGGTTAACAATTTTTAGAAGGATATTCAATGTTGTTCATCCTTAGTAGTTTCAATTAGGCTGCATATCAATCAATCCGATTTGATTTCAAGTTTATCAGTTTGTCTCAGTAGTTATCGATTTATGAATTTGCTATATCATTATAGAATTATTAAAGTATTAATTTATTTGTTATTACTAACTGTTAAAATTTGACATAAATTTTTTTATTAAAAATTACTTAGAAATAAAGTAACAGACCTAATGAACCATATATATGAGTTGACAGATTAAATTTTGCTCAAGAGCAAACACTATCACATTGTAGGATAATTGATAGTTTGAGACGGTCAAAATTAAAAGTATGCAACTGTCAAGGATATTATATATCAAATGGTACAATATAATTATTTAATGTATTATCAAGTTATCAGTTAACATGTTAAGAAAAAATTCAAAATCGTTAAAAATTGATAATGTAAATCGTTACGAAAATTACTGAACTAATAACATTTATTATCGTTAGATAAATTAATAATTTTTTTTCAATTTTAATAATCAATTTTGGTTTGATTTTAAATAACTTTAGGTTCAATCCTAATCATTGTGCAATGCTATGAGGACTGACAGTGCTAATTAATAAATTTGAGACACGGTTTTGATAGAGATTATGGTTAGGCATGTTTTAGATGTACGATCAAACATTTAAAAAGTGAACCTCGTAAAATTAAGTTCTTACAAAATATTTGAAGGGAACTTATCTGTATATATTATATTTAGAATATATTTATTATTTATAATAATATAATTTTAATAAATATATAATTTATTTTCAATATATAGTACAATTTTTTCAATCAAAATAATTATAATACATTTTAATATATATATACATACATATAATTCACTTTTAATAGATAATACATTTGCTATAAATGGTAAATATTTTTTTAAATATTTTGATAATAAATAAAAATGTATTTAAATATACTAAATATTTTATAAAAAGAATTTAACAAGATAATTATATAATATTTAAATGTGTTTGTAGTTGACGAGCCAAACGCGTCTCACAAAAGTATAGAGATTTTCAATTAACACTGTGAGTCTCTCTAAAATTCCAATTTGGGATTTCTTACTCTTGTTTTTTCCTTATCTATTTTGAGTATTTTTCCTACTCTAGCATCGTGTTAATTTCAGTCGGTAGTTTATTTTTTCAATACTAATTATAAATTGAATATATAATTTAAATACAAATTGTTCGAGAACAATCTCCAGACCATGCAGCTTTATAAATCTTATGGCCAAAATACAAGTTGATTTTCTTTCTTTTGCTTTAATCATTTAGTACGGAACATGAAGATTGATTAATTCAAATTTGTTTGCGTATAACTCATTAATTTTTTTCTATCAAAAATATTTTCATTCTCAAAACTTCATTTTAAAACATTTGATAGTTATAAAAATAGGTTTTTAACATAAAATAACTTTATAAAATCAATGTGAGTCTCTTTAGTTGTTATGTTTCTGAAATACAAAAATAGCAACTTCATTTCCTAGCAAAGATGTTATTAATATTTAAATGAAATGTTTGGAAGTAAATGGAAGGAGAAAACTTTCCTTTCCTTTCATATTTCAATTCATTTTCTTCTTAGAAAGTTTTATATAATTCAATACAATTTCTTTTAAATTCATTAAAATTTTATGTATCGATTTTTAAATATCTATTATGATAGAATATTCACATCAGACTTTTTATATCTTTAATATTTTAATAGTGATGGGCGAAACCAGGGATGGAGCTAGTTAAAAAGGGAGGTAAGTTTTAGGCAGTTTAGGCGTGAAATTAAAGCCACAAAAGTTAAAGTCATTCATTCAAACTTTAGTGGCTTTACTATAAGGAAAAAAAAGAGAACTACTCAGTCTACTCTCCATAAATATATGCCAACTTTAGATGAAAATTATAATGGCTCTATCACATTCATCAAACTACAAATTATTTTATATAGTCCTCAAATTAGATGTACTAGAATCTTTAACAAGTGCTCTATTTTTAAAAGATCTGATACGCATGAGTGGTACAACTTTTTGAAGGATTCAAACAACATAGACCATCAATAAGTAGTCCAATAGTTGTCCAAATCATGTGTACCATTCTCCATAGCCATAAATCTATTCATGGCATTTCCACCACTCATATCTTCATGACCATAACCAGCTTGATCATGAGTTGTCATCATCACATGAGAAGATGAACCCATATCTTGTGTTGGCGGTGGCGGTGGCGGTGGTCGCATTGGCTGAGATGTGGTGGCACCACCCCCACCTCCACCCCCACCAAGATTCAAATTCAAGCCTGAAATAGTGAAACAATTATTACCTCCTCCACCATCTCCTAAGTTGTAGTTGATTTGGGACTGAAGAATTGGCATCATGTTAGACGATGAAATGCCTCGAAAAACCCTATTGAGTTCTTGAATTTCTGGATTGTTGTTGATCATGTAAGTAGGAGGAGTTGATGATGATCTTCCCATGGCTAGTTGAAAGGCATTATGTTGATCAGCTAATTGTGGCATCATCATTTGTGAAGACATGCATATTGTGTTTGGATCAAGTGTAGTGTAGGGGTTCACATGAATTCTTGAAGTGTTATTATTAGGAGGATATTTTTTCACTCCTACAATACTCTTTTGGAATACACGGCAAACCACCCATTCATCTTGCTGGAAAAAAAAGAAATTCCACCCATAAACAACAACAACATACCCAGTGAAATTCCACAAGTGGGGTCTGGGGAGGGTAAAATGTACGCAGATCTTACCATTACCTCATAGAGATAGAGAGACCATTTTTGGAAGACCCTTATCTCAAAAATATCAAGCTCCATAAACAGAAGATACTAGATATGGAAAAAGTAAAAAGAAAAGAGAAAGACGAGTAAAGTGGAAAGCAAATATGATAGTATATAAATAAAATAAAAGTAACAAATATAAGACGGACAACGACAATATAAGATATAAATACACGACTAATCCTACTGACCTACTATATATCGCAAGATCGGACATCATTCTACCCTAATATATATAACAAGTTATTAATAATCAGATGAGAGAAATTAAAAGAGCTATTTTGTTCATTTCAATTTAGATGACATAGGATGAGAATTGAGATATTAATTACTAATTTCTGTAGAAACAATAAATAAAATTCTTTCCATAATAATTTGGAGTTGCACAAGGCAAGCTAACAAGAGCAGGCAAGAAAACTCTTTTCTACAACTACCTCATTTAATTTCTCATGCAATATATACACTCCATCCATATTAATTTATATGATGTATTTTTCTTTAATTTTTTGAAAACTATTCTTTTCATTCTTTTTTAGTTGTCATGTTATATTTTTTCGAAAGTTAATTTGATTAATTTTCAAAGTTAAATTAGATTATATTACAATAAAAATTTAGATATTCAAAAACTATATGAAAAGTACTATTAATTAAATTTTATTTTTCATATCAATATGATTAAACATACATCTTAAAATATCAGTCAAAGTTCATATTATATTTGACTATAAGAAACTATGACAACTAAAAAGGAATCGTGGGAGTATGATGTATTTCTATACTTAGAAATAATGGTTTACATTTTAAAATTAGAGTACTTTTCATGAAATAATTTATAGTCATACAAATATTTATAATTTATTTTAAATCACAAAATTTTAAAAAATAAATTCCTTTTACAATTTATGTCCAATCAAAATGCATGGGATACACATTGGCCCTTTTCAGTTTTGGTCCTATCCATGATTCATGAGAAGGACAAAATTCCTAGTACTATTAATTATGATTGAACATATTGAAATTATTAATATGGTTTCATTTAAATGATTCATTCAATATATATGTTTTGTAATTATTAAACATATTGAAATTATTAATATAGTTTCATTTAAATGATTCATTCAATATTTTGGTTTTATAATTATCAATTAAAAAGTACTTAAATAAGCAAGATTTGCTAAACGTTTGGCCTGACATATATGAATTTATTTACACTTGCATCTAGCAAAATATATAGCTTCTACATCAGAAAGGGTTTGATTTTACGAAAAAAGGAAATTTAAAAATGTCATACCTGAAATTTTGAATTTGCATTTATCAAGGTGTTTTAACAAAATATTTTCACAATATAGCTCCCCCCAAATTAAAAGGAATTCATTTCTAGGTAGATAAGCTGTCTTAGTTTTCACATTAATAATCCCACTCATTGTAGACTATTATTTACAAATTATAATTATACTTTATGAGACTTAATATATAATTCTTTTACACTACTACGATTTGACTAAGCTTATAAATGGTCAAGAATGATTTATAATTTTTTTTTAATTTATGTATTTTGTAAATACCCAAGTACTTATAAATACGAGTTAATAGATAAAAGTCCTCTTAAATTTTGCACACTTTATTAAATACACATCTAAACTATAAAAAGTTTTAATTATTCCTCAAATATGAATTTTTAGAATTATTTATCTCCCTAAACTATGAGAAGTCTTAGTTATCCCCTCAAACTCAAACATGTGAGATTTACAACCACATAAATATTTCTGACTTATAAGTCAATAACATTATATAAATAGAAATATTGCAACATTATATCATTTTACTTTATTAGGTGTCCGTGTGAAATAATCATAAGAGGTGAAGATAAATAACAAATGTAAAATAATATAATTTTCGTTCTTATCTATATGATGTAATTTGACTTGACACGAAGTTTAAAAAAAGTGTGGTCTAATAAATAAGTTAGAATTTTTGTGAGGCTTATAAATCATTTTATTAGGGATAAAATAAAAAATTTAAAGTTAATTATAGAAATGTATCATTTCTTTTGCAATTGATTAAAAAGGAAAGTAAATCATATTAATTGAAATGAAATAATTTTTTTGTGCCATGTGACATATTAGGGAGATAAATGAACATTCATATTTGAAGGGGTAATTAGGACTTCTTATAGTTTAGGGAGGATAAATAGTTTTAAAAATCCATGTTTGAGGGGGTAATTAACTCTTTTCATACTTTAAGTGTGCATTTAATAAAGTGTCCAAGTTGATGGTAGCTTTTAAATATTTATTATATAAATATCAAAGACATCAATTACTTATTTTCAATTTTAGCATTTTTATTCAAATACATATTACTCCCCCGTCCACTATACTATTTTAGAATTTTTAATATTACTTGTCCAGTTTATGCAATTAAGAGATAATTTTAAACTTAATTTTTAATTTACCCGTATCATTAATTATAACCATGTTCTTATTACATTTTTCAAGACATTGTATTTATTATACTCAAAAGATAATTTGGCAAATTACCCTTATTATTTACTACTTAATCATTGTGCCAAGTCAATATGAGACAAATAAAGATGAATGGAGGAAATATTACAAAGTTAATCTCAAACACTTGATCTTATCAGCTATTTGTAATCAGCTAATCCAAACGGACTACACTATTACAACACCAATAATAATAACATACCTAGTAAAATTTCACAAACGGGGTTTGAGGAGGATAAAATATACGCAGACCTTATCACTACCTCATAGAGATAGAAATAATATTTCTGGAAGACCCCCAACTCAAATATAACGGAGTACACTATTAATGTATCCAAATTGCACACCAATGATAGATAAAGAAGTAAAGAGAGAGGGGTGGAAGTAAATACCTTTTGTGTTCTATATGAGGATTTGGAGTGTATTCTATATTCATGCATTACCCAATTGGTTTTTTCTCCCCTTGGAGCTCTTCCTCTATAAAACACCAATGTTTTCTTCATACCAACCAATTCTGATGAATTATTGAATATCTCTTTGTCTTTGCCAGTAGTCTTCCAATATCCACTATTTGTTGCTCTATTTGTTCTTACTCCTGTTGGGTACTTCCTATCTCTTAGGCTGAAAAAATACCATTCTTTTTCTCCCATTTTTGCCTTCCCTATGATAATTAATTTTTTTAAAAAAGAAATTAACTTCATTATAGAACTTAATTGCTCTCTTCACTCCAAAATAACTAAATATCACCTTATAAAGCAAAGATCATGTGTAGATTGTTTTATCCTTCATAATTTATGCAGCATTTTTTATTCTTTGTTGAGAGTTAAACGGGTTTTTTGTTGATACCAATTTTGTCGGATACCTTATAAAATATTTCAAATTGTCAATTATTTTGAGACCAATATATAGTTCTTACATATTTTCATAATGTATGAATTTTTAATTCAATTATTTTAAACATTTCATATATGAGTTTATGATCAAAATTTAAAAGGTTGAGTCTTGAAGTAAGAGCATGGTAACGCATAAATTGGGACAAACGAAATAATCGTTCAAGAAATGAGTCTTTAATTCCTTTGGTGATTATTTTGTGAGTAACTGTATTTTTTACATAGTTTCAAAATATGTAAATTTTATTTCAAAGATGAATTTGTAATGATTGTAATTTTTGAATTTACAGTCAAAATTCAAAATATTGACTCTCTTAAAGTCAGAATGGTGTCACATAATTTGAAACAAAGAAGGTAACAATTCAAGAAATGAGTCTTTTCTTTGAACTTTGGTTTTTGAAAAAGGAACAAGAAAAAAGAAAACTTTGTTAAAATTTTTTGTTATAACAATTTGATGAAGCTTGCAAGTAATTAAAGATGAACCGTCGAGTATGGTTTAATTTTATGTATTTATGTTCAAGGAAGCGTGCATAGAGCGTTATTTACATAATAAGGTAATTAACTATATAAAAAAGATATATAATTGCAAATTACTTTATATAACAAGTATTTATTGATACAAGAGCTGGAATAAATGGTAACATGTTATAATTAACAAGAACTTAGTGTAAAGATTATTTCTACAATTGTATATAGGCATAGCTCAAGTCAAATTCCAAAACATTAGATACATGATCTTGATATATATAAATTTCTATTCTATCCTAGTTTGTTTGTTTGTTTTTTTTAAAAATTTTCAGAACTCGAACATGATAACGACAACAACAACATATATTACTCAGTGAAATCCCATAATAAGTGGGATCCAGAGAGGGTAAAATATACACAGATCTTATCACTATCTCAGAACTTGAACACAATATGTTTGATTAAGAGTGTGGAGTAGAGATACCATTCATTTCATTTTTTTTTTGTTTGAAAAAAAAGAAGAAGCAAACTTGCGTACGATAAAAGTTGATGATAGATCAACATGAAGTATGCACAAAACCAAGTTGTGCTTGCTCAATTTCCTCAAAAAAAGAAAAAGAAAAAAGAAGCTTATGTCATATGAAAAAAGCAATTTGAAAACCCTAGCTATGGTTATTGTAAAATGCATGCTTAATGACAAGTTTTGAGGATTATTACAAGTTAATTATATACCTGGAAGATCCCATGGCTCAGATTTGTTTAAATCAACATCTCCAATAGCCCTTGCAGTAAAATTATTAGAATCAGAAATCTTGTTCATAAGATAATATGTTATAAGCTCTTCATCACTTGGATGAAATCGAAATCCTGGTGGTAGATCTATTTCTTCCTTCACTTCTCCTTCCATTTTTTTTTATAAAACCCTAAACCTTCAAATTAACTTGTAAGACACACAAATTAGTTAGGCTTTTAGGATGTATTATGTTGCAAAGAAATATTTGGATAACTTGTTGCTAAACATTTGCTACAAGTATAAGCTTGAGGATTCTTGAATTATAGAGGAAAATATATAGTTTCTTCTTATTGAATTTAAAGATGTCATAATGTGTTTGAGAAGCTCTCACCTACCATGGATCTTAAGGTACACGGTGCCTCATCACCACAATTAACAAGTTAATTAATTAATTAATTAAATGTTTTTCATAATCCATCGCCTTCTAGGGTATGGTGCCTTTAGGTGTAGATGGTTAGGGCCGGGAAGTTCTATATTGGAGGTAAAATACTCCCTAACAAAGGTGACTTTATACTCAAGGAGACTCAAATTTGAGGCCTCTGGTTAAGTATGGAGGAGTATTTATCACTCTACCACAACCCTTATTGGTCTTGACTACGGGTAGCAAAATTAAACCCAACTCGTTGAAGTTTGGGCGGGTTAATAGCTCACCCATTTCAACCCATTTAAAATTGAGTTGATATGTAACACGAATTGACTCAAGAGAGATCTTGTCAAAATATTTTTAAAACAGTTTTTTCTTTATTTGATATGTTTTACATAGCCAGAATAAAAAATATAATTTAATTAAGTACTAAAATATTGAAAAAAATGAATAAAATAAGTAAAACTTCATAAAAATTGGATCGGATTGGGTCTTAACCTGGTCTATAATCCATTACCCAATGCATTTTGACCCAACCCATTTTGACCTAAGCAAATTCGGGTTGGGTTGAGTCTTGACCCATTTATTGGCTTGACCCATTATGAGCCGTTCAAATTTGATCCAACCTGCCTAATTGCCACCCTTGACCGTTACCATGTCTATATATGTAATGCAAATTACAAAAATTAGAGGGAGATATGGACATTATCTCTAAAGTCTAAAGTAGAAAATAAGGTTAAATATATTCAAAAATTTGGAAGGGTTTGCCTATAGTGATCCTTCCAAACTAACAAGAGAAGAATCAACTAACAACAAGGACAAAAAAGATAATTATATTTGTGATATCTTATTGTTATGCTAGATAGTTATCATCTATTTAGTTGAGAAAATCCCATCACTGATGAAAAGAGTAATACTAAAAGATGTTATTTCCACTTGAAGATGCTAATTTAGGTAGTGATGTTGTTAAGTACAAGAGTTCATGTGATGATTACTAGAATGTTCAAACATATAGGCTTGGATTATACAATTAGACATTCTACCAAATCTAAATATGAGCATTTAAATTAGCCTTAGCAAATAAAGCCACACCATATATTAATTAGTAGTTGAAACACCAATAAGTCTTGGGGTTTTATCCCCCAGTACACCTCCAAATGTAAATCAAACTCACTCCAAAAATATCTTATGAATTAATTGGTTGGAGTATTCAAATTACTAATCCTAGATCATCACATATTTGATCGCGGTCAGTTCTTATTATTTTAAATTACTACTCCATCTTATCCCATATTAACTTAATTTGTGAGACAATACACACATATTAAGAAAAATATTGAAGGACATAATTTAAACCATACTTTGCACTATTACTTTTTGCGATCCACTATTACCCTTTGTGAAATCATAAATATAACTTTGCAAGTAGTGTAATTTATCTTTTAAAAAATATAAAACTTCAATAAATAGAAGAAAATATGATTTTTTTTTAAATATGACCCGACAAGATGTTAGACACTATTTCGAACCTTTTCCAACTTGCCCAACAAATATGAAATCACTTCTCTTTGGTCTTCCCACACTTGTCTGAGCCCGTTGACTCCTTTGAGGTCCATTTAAGCAGAAAATTTATTAAATGACCCTATGTATATGTAATATATCGATATTGTATAATTAATATATGATCATATACATATTCATCACTTGGATGCCGTTGACTCCTTTGAGGTCCATTTAAGCAGAAAATTTATTAAATGACCCTATGTATATGTAATATATCGATATTGTATAATTAATATATGATCATATACATATATATTATATAAAACTATGTATCAAAATAGCCATATACATCGTTATACAATATTTTTACATTGTAGCAATTCATATTCTTCAATGAATTGATATCTTTTCATTCTCGACCATTCAATTTTTCAAGTTTCGAATATATATGATTCCGCTCGATCTTTAGGTGTCTTCAAAATGATTCAAATTTGCGGCAGGGCGAATTTAAGCTTTTTCCAAAGATTTCAATAGACATTATAAATTTTTCTCTATAGGAGTCACACTCACAACAATTTTTTTTTCATTACCCAGGGTTTGAACTAGACAGGTTTTTTTCATTATCCAGGGCTGTATCACAATCTATATTAATAACTTACTAGCTATTTGATATATATTGATTGTTTTTCATGGTTAATATTTGAGGAATTTTCACATATAGCCACTCAAAAAATACCTTAATTATGCTTCATAGCTATAATTTGGTAATTATATTTCATAATTATAGTTATAACAACGTTTGTATAATTCGTGCAACATTTATATACGTTTGTATAATTCGCTATATAATTTACAATGTTTGTATATTTCGCTATACAATTTGATTCACGCATAACTTTTGTATAATCGCGCACAATGTTTATATAAATCACGCGAATTATACAAAACTCATACTGTAATTACATCTAGATATTTGCCACGAGCTGTAATTTATTCAAACTATAGCTGTATTAACTAATTAACTAGTATATGTTTGTTTATTCGTATAATTTTTCCATATTTTAGTAACATCTTTCAAGAAATTTTATAATCTAAGAAAATATATATTTCGATACATCATGTGTTATTAGCGTCTCAAACTCTCAATAGCTTAATAGACTAAATTGCAAATTAAAATTTCATTTTACTTGTTGATATCCTAGTTATATAGTAGTTATTTAACGAAGTACTTAAAGTAATCATGTAAAATAAATTGAAATCAAAGAAAAGGAATAAATAGAATATTTTGAGTACCTTCTTTTCTTCTGTGAGTCTAATCTTAGTTTTATTAAAATTTAATTAGACTTTTGCTATAACTGGCTTAAAAATTGAATAGAAGAAAGTGATTTAAAAAAATTATTAATAAAAATCTCTTACGTATAAAAATAAAAAAACTTTCATAAAAAAGGACATAAAATTTAAAACTTTATAAAAGACTATGAAATCAAATCCCGTAAAATTTTACTTGTCATATACTTCACCATATATATGTTTATTATTATTATTACAGCAATCCATGTACAATGTCATTATCAATTCATTATAGTATTAATTTTAATTTATTTGTCATAGTAACTTAAGTCGTACAAGTAATAGTTTTTTCTTTTTTCCATATTCGAAGGGTTAATTAGTTATGTAGTCATTTACAAATTGATTTTTAATAGGATATTTTCACACAAAAATCTGATTTTTGTCAATTTAAAATTATGAATGATCATAATTGGTCATTTCACATCATAAAAATGTACTATAGGAGGAACTCAAGCTACTGAGATTTTTATGGATGCCGCTCCTCTTCATTTTTTCTTTTTTAGTTTTTCTCAAATTTTTATCTCGATCGCTGACATAAGA
>DF365788.1:45060-60529 GCA_000787875.1 Solanum virginianum
CTTCTTTGCACATGTCTAAACCATCGCAATCTCGCTTCCCTCATCTTATCAGCCACATGGGCCACCTTTACCTTCTCCCGAGTGGTCTCATTCCTTATCTTATCACTCCTGGTGTGGACACACATCAATCTCAACATCCTCATCTCTATGACATACATCTTCTGAACATGTGCATTTTTTATTGGCCAACACCCCACCCTATATAGCAAAGATGGTCTAACCACCATTATGTAAAACTTACCTTTGAGTTTAGGTGATATCTTCTTGTCACACAATACTCCCGAGGCAAGCCTCCATTTAGTCCATGCTACCCTAATACGATGTGTGACATCATCATCAATATCGCCACTACTCTGGATAATGGACCTCAGATAAATCATGTCTCATCCAGTTCATTTTAAGGGGGTGAGAGTATAACAATATATATCCATATCAATTTATAATTATAAAATGCATCACTATGTAAGTAGATAATATGTAAGGACCCGAATGTTTTTTTGTATAGCTTTAGTGATGCTTGAGATTTGGTTTCAAAAAGTTTTGGGCAAGGTGACACCTTATGGAAGCCTCCACGGGCTGTGTGACCCCTATATGGGACCCCCCCCCCCCCAAAATAAGTGTAAACTCCTTCATTACTATTTGTTCTTTTTCTAAACACTTAGCTTCTCATTCACTCGCTCAAACGTTTTTCGAATCCTCTTTTCAAATTCTAACCGAGGCATTTCCATGGAACCTTCAAAATCAACTTAATTTCACTCTCAAACCTTTAATTCAAGCTTATTTTTGTTGTTTAAGGCTATCATGAGTCTCCTACATCGATCCAAGTTCAAAGAAATTCTGTTGGCTAAGTTTCTCACACGTACCGATAGAAGGGTCAACTTTAAAGGGTCATATCTCTCAAGACAAAAGGAATTGGGTGACCCACAACCTATCAAATTAAATCCCCTTGAATTATCTTTTCAACACACTTGGTTTCACCTCATTTAGAGTTCAAATGAAGAAGTTATGCCCGTTTTCGTAAAGCCCTCTTGTGCTGTGTTGTCACTATTTCTCTAAGGCAAGCCACACAGGCACCCACACGAGCCATATGGATTCCCACGAATCGTGTGGATGTTCTATCATAAAATTTCTTCCTAAAATTATGTTTTAAGTGTGGAATCACGTCTTGTACGCTTGTATGACCCATGTGCATGACCTTGAGCTTGAACCAACAACTTTTTGGAATTATGTATGGGGTACGGCTAGGCTCACTGGCCGTGTGGCATGCCACTGGCCATGTGTTCAGCTTTGGGGCTCCCTTTTTCATCCAAAAATTACTTAAGTGAGGGGGCACGGGCAGTTACATGGACTGTGGTGCCCTCCGTATAGGCAAACTCTGCCTATTTTTTTCTAAGTGTTGAAGTCAAGTTCCAACTTCTAGAATTTTTGCTAAGTGTGGGTTCAGGTGTAAGTTCATGTACCGTGTAATGCCATATGGGCTGTGAATCCTCTCTTGAAGTGGTGAGTGCAAATTTTCTACTTAGTTCATTAATGGTATTTTTATAAATTTAATTGATTCTAATGACTTTTTGGGACTTCCTATGCTACCTTAACACTTCCTAAAGACCTAAACCCTATTCCTAATTATCAAATTCATTCCTCTCAATTTGAAAAACCTCTCAAACTTCTCTCAAGAACTCTAGTATCAATCAAGCTTGGGAATCATTGGAGGGCCTAGTCTTCTTCATATAAAACACGACTATTCCTGCTACACTACTATACCCCAAGGACAGACATCCACCTAACCCTACCAACCAATTAGCTTGCTACTCTAATTTGCGACCTCCACAATCTCTTCCAGTCAAGGAGACCCAAACTATTTTCAAGAAATCTACATGAATTTTGCTTACTTTAATTTGGGGTTTTAAATATTATGATTCCTTATGATTCCTTAAATTGTAACAATGAATGGGCTATATTTATCTATGGATTTAAAGATGAATTAAGCTTTGAAATATTGAAATACATTGTTATTAAGAATATGTGAATATGCATGGTCCTTAAATATTTGAATCTAAGCATGAGTTATTATATTATGATTTCAAATGTGGATTTAACTATGTTTCACTTGAATTTCATATTATTTTGATGATTTTAGATTGAATCTAAATTACCCATGTCACTTACATCTCATTCATAGCATATGCATTTCATGAGCATGAATTTATGATGTGAGTTAAGCCCAATTATGCTAAGTATATGATTTTTGACAAGATTATGGTTATGACAAAAATGTGATCACATATATGTCTACTGATTATGACTTTTTGAGCATTTTGGGTGCTTACACCATCTTGTATATGCATGGGCTATTTCTATGCATGAGTAATATGACTATGAAATTATGATTTTTGGTATTTGAGTCTAAGTATGAATTATTATGAATGGTGTTTGGCCTTTAAGCCTAAGAATGGATTGAAATGGTTTTGAAAATGACTATTGCCTCTTTTGAAAGCATGTATATGTATATTATGAGTATTCTTGTGGGATGATGATTTAGCACCGATGGATTGAGGGAGTGCTATCTAGCCTAGAACCATGTGCCTAACTTAGGTTATGTGAAATCTTATCTGAAATGAGACGTGTTTCCGTAAGAAAGGTTGCTTCACATGAAATGAGATAGGTTCCCGTAAGGTGCAGTATAATATGACAAGATATGTTATATGTGGAAATTCTATCCGAAATGGGATATGTTCCCGTAAGTAAGGTTGCTTCATACGAAATGGGATGAGTTCCCATAAGGTGAAGTGTGGTTTACCTTTGGCAAGTAAACCACCTCTTTACCGATGAGAGGATTTCATCGAGATTCCAAGTAATAGCTCGCTTGGTGTTACTTATGTCGGTTAAGGTCACATCCTCGCTATATATATGAGCATCAAGCATTTCACACATCATTGGTTTCATGGCATCTTGTTATACTATTCTCTTGATTATATCTTTCTATATTATGTGCCTTTGTCATCTAACATTGTATGCAGGTTTTAGTAAGTTACATGCATTGTACCCCGCATACTTAGTACATTCAAACGTACTAACACATACTTTTGCCTACATGATCTCACCATGTAGGAATCGGAGATTACTTTCATCCATCATTCGATGGCTAGATCATATTTTGAGACATTGGTTGTGGTGAGTCCTATCTTCCAAGGACAAGCCACCATTTCTCTACCTTAAGTTCCTATTGTTTATGTTATCTATACTTTGAGGGTGAGCCTGGAACATGTCTTGGCCCTGTACTATCTTATGACTAGAGGCATTGTTGGATATCTTGTAGACTCTCGCCGGATTTATGTGTTATGTGTTGTATTTGAACCTTATGATTATGGTTATCCTTTGGATATGACTATTATGAAATGATTATGGAAATTATGATATATATGTATGTTTGATGTGGAAATGTGAAAGATCCTAAGTCTCGAATTGCCCCCATTGCGTGAGTCAATACTTACCCGCTCCTTAGTCATTATGTGTTATATGCTATGTAAATCCATGTTAATCCTTTTCCCTAAGTTATCCCCATAGCATGAGTCCTACTTTCCCGTCCCTTAGAACTATGTGTTTAATTTGAACGCGCTTTCGAACCGATGTGAATTTTGGTATTTTGAGGCTTGTTTGGGGACTTTGGGTTCCCATTCGTCGTATCACTCCTAGACCCTAGATTTGGGTCATGACATAATAAAAGTTGTTTTCATAAAGCAATTGAACTATAATGGAGCCATTATAAAATATGCTCTAATTTTGAATTTGAACAAACAAATTTGAAGTTTATAAATGTAATGATCCTAAAGGTTATTTTTGGCATTTTTAATAAAATTATCATTTTTGTACTTCTCGAAAGTTTACTTGAGTCATTTATGGTTGAGTCTAAAAGTCAAACTTTGAAAACCTTATAAAAAGTTAGAGTTTTGCTAAAGAAAGAGTTTTTAAATGCTTAAAGTTTAAAATATGAGTTCTGAGATCATCTTGAGTTTTGAATGTCGGAATGCAATTTTGTTGATCCCATTAGCTCCGAATTGCAAAATTTGGTCTAGGAGAACTGACGGAACTGAATCTAATGTTGAAATGAAGATCTTAGACCCAAAATTGTATTTTTAATTGAATTTGGATCATAAGTTTGACTTGGTCAATATTCAGAGTTCGGAAGCTCTAACATAAATTTCAATAGGTCCATCAAGTCTGGAATGTCGTTTCCAATAGGATTGCATATTTAGTTCACATTTATAGATTTCCGGATGAGTTTCAGGGGTCAAAAAAATATGTTTTGAAGGATGTTGGTGCAAGGTGACCACGGTCAACGCTTGGGTGAACACCCGATCAACGTGATCAACACCCCCTTTTTCTTTTATTGTATTTGTTGAAAATATCTTTTATTCCCCATTTTGACTACTCCACCATTGGAAGCTGAAATCGAGCCTTTCATTACTAGATCTGGCACCATTTTGTTCTCCGCGATTGCAGGGCCTCCTCTGCAATTGAAGAGGTAAGGGTCATTAACCCATCGCAAATGCAGAGCTTCCTCCCGTGAATGCAAAGATCTAGTGAATTGCCCCTCTGTGAACACGTTCATGGGGCTCGTGAACGTCAAGGTCTAGAGAGTTGACTCCATTAATGCGGAGGTCTAGACATTACTGCTTTACAAACATGGCCATAAGGCATGCGAATACGGAGTACAAAGTAGTCCCGCGCTAACAGTTGGTGCATCAGCGATGACCAAGGTGTGAATTTTTCTTCGACGGGGGTTTAGAATTCATTTGAAACCCCGTTGACACAAATGGACCATGTTATCCAACTAGAAATGACATTGCAGACTCAACAAAATTGATGAATTTTTTAATAGTGGTCGTTTTGATGAAATATTGACCAATGTTGATCATTTTAAAGAATTGAACTATAAAACACTTAAGGTCAAAAACTCACTCGAATACCTCGGGACCTAAATCAAAGGTCGTTCTACACCAAACTTGACATTTTTAGAGCTGACTGCACTGAGAAAATTTTCATATGAGTTCGTTTTCCCAAAAATTTGACCGAAGACAAACTTTGGCCAAAACTTTAATTCACACGACTTTTTGCACAAACTGAAAATAAAATATCCAAAAATCAAACCAACCTTTTCTTGGATCAAAAAGGACCTTCCAGAGCTATGGAACCGTCAAAATTCTCATCTGACGCTTGAATCTCTAGATGTTAACTAAAGTTAACTCTTTTCAACGTAAAGCTCTAAAATGAAAGAAAACTTGCACAAAACTCATTTAATCACTCCAAAAAGCACGTCATCCATCCCCATACTACTTCCTAACTATGATGGAGCTACGGAAAGGAGTAAAACGATAAATTTGCACGGAAGCACGAAAATGACCTTAAAGGTCATTACATTCATAATCTTCGAGCAAGGAAAGATCTGTAATCAAACACTAATATAATAATACTCTAGCAAGAAAATTATCAAAATAAAAAATTCTAGAAAATATTAAATTGGTACTTTATATTTACTTTGAACTCATTTTGTTAACTTCTTTATTAGCATTTCATATCACATTAAGAATGTAAATGGTCAAATTCTTTTTTAGTGCTTTAACCTATTTTGTCAAATTTAACATTTAGTACATCGTTTGACTTAGTATATGATTAAAATGTTATTTCTAAACTAAACACCCTCGCATATGAATAATAATTTATATTATATGCAAAACAAATAAAAATATTATAGAGGATAAAGGATATTTGAACTATGGACAAAAATAAAAAAGGTTCATACTAATTGTCACAATTGAAGTTTACATTTTGAGGTCGATCAATTCTCAAATTATTACAAGTTTACCTGAAATATTGTAAGATTGAATAGTGATTAACGCATAAGCTTTTAGAATATAAACAAGCAATGCAGTAACTTAAGAAAACAAACTCAGCAGCTTTATACATAAAAACTGAAAATTCATATGTTTGTAAATGATAGTAAAAGTTATAACTCATCTATGAAGTCTCTAACACACTAAAGAAAGGTTACTGGAACAAGACCTCTAGCTACTTGAATATTCTACTAACAACGTAAACAAACTACTAACACTTGAGAAAGCTGGAGGAAAGTCATTCTAATAATGTGTCTGTTGTCCAAATTGTTATATGAAGCTGCATTATAAAATGACATTAGTATTATGTAAAAATAGCTAAATATAATAATTGGCTACAAATGAATGTACTAGGAGCTAAATGAATAATTCATAGTTAAAATGTACTGGGAGTTGAATGAACAATGCAGCTAGTACAAACAGTCTTATTTGGTATACAAACCTTCTGGTCTCAGTTATGTATGATCAGGATCTAATACTATCATTAAAAGGGCGTTAACAGCTTGGGAGAAATGAACTTGATCAATCTACAGCTTTCTGCTCTTACTAAAAGATTCTGGGATTTAGAACATAAGCAAGGTAAAATATGGATAAAATGGCTACATAGTTATAAAAAGCCAATTGATTCAAAATCCTACAAGCAAGTTGGATGGTTAAAAAGATTATGATGGCTGGTAAAATATGGAGGAATATTCAGCGCTGGACAGAATATCATTCGACAAGTTTACTTACAACTATTAGAGGTTACAGAAAGGGTACTATGGAAGGTCAGGTGAGGCCAGGCATAGAGCCATCTTCACCCTGTGTCTGTGGTTGCTTAAGAAGACTATGCTACTAATCGGGACATTGATATAGAATTCCAATGTGTTTTCTGCAGCAGAAATATGGAGAATGGAGTGTTTCTATGGATTCGAATATCATCTGGATTAAGAGCGACTAAAAAAAATCATATAGCTGCTGTACTGAGAGAGGTCAAAGGGAGAACACTAATCATATCATCTTTCAACTATTAGTTTTCTAGACTCGGTTTAACTGTTGATCCTTGGTGCTAGCTTGTCTCAAGGGGAAGTAATTCCAATCTCCTCTCACCGCTCTAATTCTCTATTATATATAACAACTAAAACACTATCGGTTACTCCATTTCAAAATGATTAACAAATTTTATAAATGTTTTAGGTTAGAGAAATTATGCAAATCGAACCTAATCATACTCACAAGTTTTGTAATTTTTTTCACACTTCTCTCTTTATATTATTCCAAGATAATCATTCGATAAACATCATTGCAAACCTAGCAAAAATATCTAATTGAACATTGATTTATGTAGCGGATTCATTTCAATCACATATTCAATATTGACTCTATTTCATTTATTTATAATAATAATTAGCATTGTTATTTTATTGAACATTCAACCAGTTATAAGAATTTATTGAATTTGTTTTTAATACTCTCATATCACAATTTAAAAGGAACTTCTTTTTTATGTCAAATAAAACTGTACACAAGTAAATAATAAGTTTAATGTGTTAATGACTTGGGAGTTTTTTGTTTTTTCATTAATATTAAGATGTCTGAGTGTACATCTAAATAATTAAAATATTGTCTATAGATTTGAATACTGACTGATTAATATAATAGTGGTGAAGGTGCCGAGGCAGTGACTGAAGAATGTATGGTGATAATTATCCATGACGCTGATTATGATGAAAAAGTCTCCTGATAATAAGAATTGACCATAATGATCATATGATTGATAATGATAGTAGAAGTGATGATGACACCAACTACAAGAATGGAGGTAGTGGTGGCTATAAATATAAATGTAATGATGAAAGATAAAAGTATGATAATAGCTAATAGTAGTATGTAGTTAGCAACAATAGTAATTCTTAGTGGTGATTGTGAGGGCAGAGGTGATTGATGGTAGAATGATAATGGTGGTGATTGTGAGGACAGAGATGATTGATGGTAGAATGATAAGGTGGTTGTGATGACATAGGTGGTTAATGATAGTGATGGCTAGTAGTTATGGATAGAGTGATGATGAATATCATCCGCACAAAAATACCTCTTAATGAGAATTTGTTCTAGATCTTAATTAAAACTAAGGGCGTCAAACAGGCAAGTTGGGTTGAAATTGAAAATATTAAAATAGGTTGAAATAGAGATTAGGTTGAGTTATTACCTGCTCAAATCTACCTTGGGCTCAAATGAGCTAAAAATGGAGTTGGGTCATAACCCGTCCAATTTGATCCGCTCAATCTCAATAATTCTAACATGTTATTATTTACTTTTTATAACTATAATTTGAATTTCAACTCAAGAAAATAAAATAAAAAAGTTACAAATAAAGAGATAAATCATAGATCATAGAAAATACAAAATAGATAGAAAACATAGTAATCATCATTGCAAGTAAAGAGCTGTGGAACTGGTTGAAATTGAAGATTCAATTGAGCGAAATTGAAGATTTTTTCATAATGGGTTGAAGCTTGAATGGGTTGAGATTGAACCCAATTCAAATTATTTTGAGCCCAACCCATAAAATTTTGAACGGAACATATATTTTGGCTCATTTTGACACCCTTAATTAAAAGGAAAAAGTACACAAAATAGACCTAATATGAAATTATTTACCTTAATAGATCTCATCTAAACTATTTACCCTTTAATGGACCTATTACCCAAACTATTTACCTTTCTACCATTTACCCCTTTTTATCTCGCGTGCTGACGTCAGCATAAATACTATGAAATATACTTTGATGGCATATATATACCATATCGGTATCATGTAGAATGAGCTCAGTCTTTTATGATACTTTGGCAGTATATAAATACTCAATTGGTATATAAGATTTTTTTTAAGCAAGAAATAAGAAACAAATAAAAAAATTATTAAACTATAAATTAATAGAAAATATATTCGTTATATACTCTACCGGTATATTTATACCTACCCTGTTGGCATATGTATACCCTATTAGTATATCATACAATCAGGTGTTGACGTCAATATAACGTCATCGCGCAAATTTTAATATTAGAAGGCAAAATTTTAGTAGTATAAGAGTACAAAATGTAAAGAGGTATATGAATGTAAATAGTTTGTCTTAAATCGGTACAAACTTAATTTTCTCTAATTAAAACTTATCCTGGCCAATTAGTTACTTAAATCTTGATGAAAACAAATGTAGTTGATGATCTGATGCCTAACCACTCAGATCCAGACTTCAATTAGATAAAAAGTACACCTTAACAGACTATTAGCTTGTTTGGCCATAGTTTTCTTTAAAGAAAGAAAATCTTATTTTTTAAAAATAAGGTGCCTAGCCCAACTTTTGAGGAAAAAAACAAAAAGATGCTTATGAAGAGTAGCACAAGTTGTTGCGCGGTGGATAACTAAAAATGTACTTAAAAACACTTTTAAAAACTCGATCAAACATAAATTATTTCTAGCCAAAAGTATTTTTTTGAAAAAAAAAAAACATTCAAAATAAGCTATTTTTAAAAGCTTTATCAAACAAGCTATTAATGATGGGAGGACAGCAATGGTTAAAATTTAAAGGTTGGTACTAGTACCAAAGCTTCAATTCTAAGAGAATTTTCCTTTAATCTAGAAAGAGCACCAAAACGCTAAGTTCAAGTACTAACATTTCTATAATATTTGAGAAGTTAATTACATACATGCATCTCTTAAAATAAGGTTGCCACAAGTTGTAACTATTCCAGAAGGCTACTGCACTTAGTATCTATACCTGTCGTATCCTCCTCCTAAACTAGAAGATCCATACCCCTCAAAATGCTGAGACTGATATGAAGATGATGAATAGGGGTCACCGTAGCGTGAAAAAGAACCATATCCAGGCTCATGCGTCCCATACATTCGCGGGGCTGGTTCTTTATGGTTGTTAATGAACTCCTGCACAAAGACAAGTGAATAAACAAACATAAGTTAGCTGAGTCGTGCTTTTATCACATTTTAATCCTTAACCATCTTGTTTCTCCCAATGTTTCAATGGAACATGTAGAGCCAACTGATTATATTCCCTGTGGACAGTTTAGCTGGTGGTTATGCATTTCTGTGTCTATTCTTACCAGATTATACTCTTACAGAAATGCATAACCACCAGCTAAGGGGTTGCCTGCTATAGACTCATATGAAACTACAAATGACTAGTGTCCACAGAATAGGTAAAAGGAAAAGTGGGGTGCAGGGCGATGGTCTGACCACTAAAGATGAGCTCCATACCTGAATAAGCTGTTCTGCTGCTTGAACCTCTGACGAGGTACCCTTAATCTCTATATTTATCTCTTCAGGCATGCCTCTGCTCTCTTGCACAGTAAGAACCGCCCCACTTGTGCGGCGAATATATCCTATATTGGCTCCACCAATACCAATGATGTCCTCAGCATACGACAGTGGTACTTGCATGACCTTTGTCATCTGAGAGAGTAAAGGAAAGAAACAATCCATAAATACATTTAGCTAATGGTCATATTCTTAGGCTAGCGGCTAAGCGAAAAGAAAGAGATTTTAGCTTCTACAATTTCAAGTTCAAAAGCGGGATACAGAGTGGATCCAGTTTTTCCTTTTTCTTTTTTATAATATACATGAGGAAAGGCAGAGTAGATATTGTGAAAGTTCAGAAAACTGAACTAAAAATAAATTAATTTACTTTAATCATTAAAACACACTCACCTGGAAAATGCTCATGCAAAAACTGAAAACAACCCCACCCCATGACATACCCGCTCTCGAAGGAGAAAAGAACATGTAGAGCAAGAAAGAGAAGAGAACACAACTAGGATAATTCCAATTAAATCCTGTACACTCCCAAAGATTTTTTCATTAATGGTGATATCCAAGACAACTACACCTACTGCAACTTATGCGCCAGATACTTTCTACTTCCACCAGCACAGCAATCAGGTATTCTGCCACCAAAGCAACAGAGAAGTTGCATATATTATGAATCAAACCTTGAATCACAAAGTAGTTACTTCGACTCCTCGACAGTAAGGATGCCCCCAGAGGCTCCACACAAACGGCGATATATAGGTAACAAAGCAAGCCCAGATCAAGCTACGATTAAAGTGTAAATATTTTCACTTTACCTACTAAGATCCTCCGCCAACATACACACCAAGAGTAACACGCTTACACTCTCAAACCCATGATTCATATCCAGTTAACTGATTCTATGGCTTTATAAATATCTAAATTCTAAATAACAAAAAAAAAATTATAAGACTAAGTCTCTAATTAATAAAGGATAATAAATACACGGGGTCTTCTTTTGTTCAATATAATTACAGGAAGTAAACGTTATAGCCTATCAGCATGTTCCCAGTAATACTCAACAGCTTGATCAATTGTTTTCAAGTCTTAAATTTGAAACCTCACAACTCCTAGCCATTTTTGTTATAAGAATTCATCAAGTTATCACAGGAAAAAAGTATAGAGTGCTACTACAATACACATTCAGCAAAGGAAGCACAAGTGAATAAATAATAAAATTATACATCTAATGAAAGAAAACAAATAAACAGTAGAATAAATGAATGATTAGATGAAATATTTAATGTCAATTAAGTTCAAAAGCATTTTTCTTTATTCAGATGCAATAAAAGCAATTTTAAGTATGTAAAGGGTATTTAACCAATTTCTTTTACTAAATTTCCAATTTCTCATCCGTAGTCACAAATATTTGTTTTGAAAACAAAATCCATAGCCACAACATGTTTAGGTGGATAATCAATCATGAAGGGTGGCCACCCTTCTTTGTTTCTGATGCACTGGGTGATGTTGGGTACAGTGAAGGAGGCTTTACAAAGTTGGACTCTTGGGAAAGGAAAGAGAAGATCAGGCTGTGGGCCGTGGAGTGTTGCCCCCTTAGCAATCATGTGGGTCATTTGGAAAGAGAGAAATATGAGAGCTTTCGATGGGGAGGAACAATATTTCGTAATTTTAGCAGACTTCGGATATGAACATATACTCGCAGCATCAAAGAATAAAGTGGTAATAAAAATTCAAGTTCCCTCGTATATTTGAACCAAAATGAAGCCATATAGAAATTTGGACTTTAGAGAGGCAGAAAGTTTCTGCTTCACAATATCTTCCTCTATGGTTGCATAATAATCTATCAATAAAAGCCTCTCTGTGTTGGGTGGACTGTGAAAAGTATATTCATAAGAGGGGGGAGAGGAATTTTGTAAAGGACTGTTTTTATTTCGTGGTTATCCAAGTGAAGGAAGCCTTTCTCAATCTGTTGAAGAGAAGAAGAGAGTGAGTCACTGTTAGAGAAGAATATTGGGCGTAGGAATGTTGATTTTATGCTTGAGCGTCTGTGTTTAATCATGAAGAACTAAAGGAGAAGGATGGAAAAAGAATAGAGCTTTATGGCTAAGAAGCCAACCATTGAACAGCTAGAAGGTGTTTCGATGATGTTCAACCAATCCTGTTTCTGCTAGGATTTTCTTTTTTGCAAAATAAACTGAATATGAGCAAGCAAGACTGTTCCATTATAAAAGATGGAAAATTGATGAAAGTGTTGTAAAATGGATGTCCAAATAAATTTTTTCTTTGTCTACATAATATAATTTGTGGCAACATAATTTAAGGCATTTGCATGGCAATTTTCAAGGCCAAAAGCTTGACAAGTTCAAAGCCATAAATCATACTTAATCACCAAGTTTTCACATGTATAAATACCCCCTCATTCTAGTAACAAAATGCGTAAGTGAGAAAAGAAAGAAACAAGACTGAATAAGAAATACTACTTCTCTTTATATTCATTCTTAGTTTTACTATATTCTTCATCATTTTACAACACGTTATCAACAAGAAGCTCCAATCTCAAGTATGGAAATCTCTCATTCATCAATTGGATCCAAAATCAATTTGATATGTGCCTTATAGATAGTGCTACAACACATACTATTTTAAGAGATAGAAAATATTTCTCTTATTTGATTATGAAAGAAGCTAATATTAATACAATTTCTGGTAGCACAAAATTAATTGAAGGCTCCAAAAAAACTAAATTAGTTCTTACCGGAGGAAGAAGTTTAACAATTGATGAAGCATTATATTGTAGTAAGTCTCAAAGAAATTTATTAAGTTTTAAAGACATTCGACAAAATGGCTATCATATTGAGACAAAAAATTCTTCAATTTAAGGAATTCTCTTGTGCTGCATGTTCTCAAGGAAAATTGATTACTAGACCATCAGTAATCAAAGTGGGAATTGAATCCCCAACATTTCTAGAACGTATACAGGGTGATATATGTGGGCATATTCACCCATCATGTGGACCATTCAAATATTATATGGTTTTAATAGATGCATGTACAAGATGGTCAAATGTGTGCTTATTATCAACCCGCAATATGACGTTTGCGAGGTTGTTGGCCCAATTAATAAAATTACGAGCACAATTTTCAGATTATGCAATTAAGACAATTCGTCTTGATAATGCTGGTGAATTTACATCCCAGGCTTTTAATGATTATTCTATATCAATTGGGATAACAATTGCGCATTCGATTGCTCATGTTCATACTCAAAATGGTCTAGCAGAATCATTGATTAAACCCCTCCAATTAATTGCAAGATCAATGCTTATGAGAACAAAACTCCCACTTCATTATGGGATCATGCTATTTTGCATGCAACAAATCTTGTGCGGACTAGGCCCACAAGTTATCATAAAGTCTCCCCATTACAATTGGCTTATGGTCAGGAGCCGAATATTTCCCATCTTAGAATATTTGGATGTGCGGTATATGTTCCAATCGCTCCACCACAATTATATGTTCCAATTGCTCCACCACAATGCACAAAGCTGGGTCCCCAAAGAAGGTTGGGGATATATGTTGGGTATGAATCTCCTTCTATTATAAAATATTTGGAACGTATGACTGGAGATTTATTCATAGCAGGGTTTGTTGATTGTCATTTTGATGAATCAATATACCCAACATTAGGGGGAGAAGATAAACAACTGAGGAAAGAGATAGATTGGAATGCATTATCATTATCACATTTAGATCCTCGAACTAATCAATGTGCCAGATGCATTCACTGACCTATCAAGAATTACAAAATCTCATATTCCAGCTGTTAATGCTCCAATTCGAGTTGATATCCAAAAAGGACAATTAATTAATGCAAATGATTCTAAACCACACTTGAAACGTGGTAGGCCAATCGGTTTCAAGTATAAAAATCCTCGAAAAAGGAAAGGAGCAAATAATCAAGATGGTCATAATATAAAAGAACTTGCTCAGGAGGAGCAAGGAGACATAATAATTGATGAAACCCAAAGTTTTTGGACCGATAGTCCGAACACCTGAAGGCGTAAATCTAGTGGGGTACAAATGGGTCTTTGTGCGAAAGCGAAATGAGAAAAATGAAGTCGTAAGATATAAAGCACGACTTGTGGCACAATGATTTTCGCAAAGACCTGACATTGATTATATGGAGACGTATTCTCTTGTGGTAGATGCAATTATCTTCAGATATCTTATAAATCTGGCAGTTCATGAGAAACTTGATATGCATCTGATGGATATCATTACAACATATTTATATGGCTCATTAGACAATGACATATTAATGAAAATCCCAGAAGGGTTCAAAATGCCTGAAATATATAAAGATTCCTGGGAAAAGTGTTCAATAAAGCTTCAAAAGTCTTTATATGGATTGAAGCAATCAAGCCTCATGTGGTATAATCGCCTTAGCTAATTCCTATTAAAAGAAGGATATAAAAATGACTCAATTTGTCCTTGTGTATTTATTAAAAAGGTCTGGATCAAAATTTACTATAATAGTTGGAATACCTATTAAAAGAAGGGTATAAAAATGATCCAATTTGTCCTTGTGTATTTATTAAAAGGTCTGGATCAAAATTTACTATAATAGTTGTATATGTTGATGATTTGAATATTATTGAAACTCGTGAAGATCTTTCAAAGGCAGTAGAATGTCTGAAAAAGAAATTCGAAATGAAAGACCTTGGAAAGACCAAATTTTGTCTTGGTCTACAAATTGAGCATTTTACAAATGGTATTTATTCAACAATCAACATATACTGAAAATCTTTTAAAAAGATTTTATATGGATAAAGCACATTCATTAAGTACCCCAATGATTGTGAGATCACTAGATATTAATAAAGATCCATTCCGGCCTTATGAAAACGAGGAAGAGCTCGTTGGTGCTAAAGTACCATATCTTAGTGCAATTGGTGCATTAATGTACCTTGCTAATAATTCTCGGCCAGATATATCCTTTGCTGTAAATTTCTTAGCAAGATTTAGTTCCTCTCCAACACGGAGACATTGGAACGGTATTAAACATATATTTAGATATCTTCAAGGAACTATTGATATGGGACTGTTTTATTCGAAAGAGTCCAATCTGCAACTAATTGGTTACGAAGATGCAAGATATTTGTCTGACCCACATAAAGGGCGATCACAGACAGGTTACCTATTTACATGTGGAGGTACAACTATATCATGGCGTTCAACAAAACAAACTATGGTAGCTACTTCTTCAAATCAT
>DF365787.1:2957-24382 GCA_000787875.1 Solanum virginianum
TGAGACCTATATTGGAAAACAAGACTATCACTTCGATTTGATAAATTAAATGACAAAAATATCCTTATTTTTCAATTAAATAATAAATATTTAGATATGTTGAAACCTTCTTATTAGATAGAAAAAAAATAAATTAGTAAGTAAATTGTAAATTGTCAAATGTGAATTAAGTATATGTTTATTTTGTATTTGTAAAGACCAAAAATGAAAAGGTTTCACATTTGGTGTTGGGCTTTGTGAGTAGTACCGTCTTCAAACAAATCTCTCATTTTGCCATCTTTATTACACAGAAGGTTTCTCTGTTAGATGAGCAGAACTCCTCTACTGATTTCTTGACCTTGCTGTCGATCTCCATTTCAAGTTGGAAGATCTCTTCGCCGTTAACTGGAATTTCCCTTCAGTTTGATCTCACTCTGATCTCTAGGGCTCTTTATTCCCGAATCTTTGATTTATTCAATTCATCTACAAAGTTCTGCATACGAAAATGGTGAGTTTTTTCTAGTTTCGAGCAATCCGTAATGTCGTTCAGATACTCGGATCTGATTCAATCCGATCCGATTGTGTTTTCCGCTTGAATTTTTGCATATTGTTCAAATATTACAAATTAATAAGTTCGCACCAATTGTTAGAAACATTCATGATTTGTTTAGGGTTTCAGTTTGTTTGAGATCTGGTATGATGTTGTTACTAACTTAATTTCACTTGCTGCATTGCTTTTTTCCAATCTGGAACTCGAAATAACAGCCTCTGAGGTTGGAGATTAAGGTATGTACCATTATTCAAATTCGAATAGTTCTGGTGGTTTTGTATGTGCTATTTCTTTTTTTCGGAATGTACCTACATTATGCTGACTGTTGTTATTGAATCAGAGAAAACTTGCTCAAAGATCGGAAAGGGTAAAGTCAGTGGATCTACATCCTTCCGAGCCATGGTAATTGAACTTCCGTTTTATGAAATTAGATCAATATGTTTTCTGCTGCAATATCTGTATTTGCTTTCTAATTTTGAAATGTTATATATTGGAATGATGAGTGAACTGGATATAGAGAATTCATTTAGCTGACACCAAATAGTCGTGAATTGAGGTGGTTGATCGTATTGTTTATTGGAGGGATATGTTTCTAGGAAAAGAAAAATATCAAACTTTTGTTTATATTTTGGAGTGAGAGAGAGTGGGGTTGAGCTTTGTATGATATTAAGTTTGTTTGATTAAGACAAGCTGTTTGTTTTATCATTAAGCTCATTCTTTGTATTCCTTCTTGCAGGATATTGGCAAGTTTGTATTCAGGGACTGTATGCATCTGGAACTACCAGACCCAGGTACAGAAGATCGTGTTGTTTTCTAGTATGTTTGAATTCTTGGATCTTCTGAGAGACATGTGACATTCTCATAGAATGCCATAGATTTAGGCCGTTCCAAAATAACGCGATATGACAAGATGGTTTAACTATAATGGCCTTAGGCCAATTTTCATATACAAATATGCAGACCTAGAATAGCTGGTCTGATGGTAGCTCAATTCAGGGCAAACTTAAATGAACACATCATGGAACGTGACTGCTGGACTTTTTGTGTTGGGTGTGTGTTGATTCATCAATGTGTGAATATGTTTACATAGCAGACTTAGGTTGGGAGGACTGGATGGAAGTATAGAAAGTGTTCATGGAACGTGACTGCTGGACTTTTTGTGTTGGGTGTGTGTTGATTCATCAATGTGTGAATATGTTTACATAGCAGACTTAGGTTGGGAGGACTGGATGGAAGTATAGAAAGTGTTCATGGAACGTGACTGCTGGACTTTTTGTGTTGGGTGTGTGTTGATTCATCAATGTGTGAGTATGTTTACATAGCAGACTTAGGTTGGGAGGACTGGATGGAAGTATAGAAAGTGTTCATGGAACGTGACTGCTGGACTTTTTGTGTTGGGTGTGTGTTGATTCATCAATGTGTGAGTATGTTTACATAGCAGACTTAGGTTGGGAGGACTGGATGGAAGTGTATAGAAAGACGATATGCATACTTATTTATCAACAAAAAGAGACGATATGCAAACTTTGTTGATACTTAATGAGGAATTCTTAGTGAAAGAAAAAACATCTAGTTAGTTCCAAATATAGTTACAAGTTGTGCAAGTTTCCAATTATATCTAACATAGTGTCCGCTTCTCATCCATATTCTAGGTTGCACCACAAAAACTACCATGGACATTGAGCTAAACTTAAGGTTAATCTTGGAAAACTGTATGGTTCCTTTTAGTCTAAAACATCCACCAAATGTCCTTCTGAAAAAAAAAAAACTACCCACCATATGGCTTGGGGGGATAGTTTTCTAGATTGGTTGAGTTCTTTTTTTTTTTTTTGATGACAAGGGGAACCCACAATCGCTACCCTTTGGGTGCATAGGGTAAACCCCCGCTCCTATGCAATAGCTCGCAAACCACATAGGAGAGCTAATCTGCACTAGGCAAGCGTAGTTCGATGATCTCGACCCAGAAGGCAAATCCCTTGCTTTAGCTGGCAAGGTGTTTCGAACTTGAGACCTCTAGCATGGAAGTCAAGCCCAAACCACTGGGCCACCCCTAAGGGTAGTTGAGTTCTCTTATTCAGTTCATCTCTTTTCCAGAACTTCAAAAGCTCTCAAGTGGAGTGTGGCCTGGTCTCAGTATGGCTAAACCATGCACCACGGTTGGCAAGTTACCTTGCAGCGCAAATAAGATGACTAGTATCTTTTTGATGCTCTACTCATAGAGGACATCTCTTTTCCGAGCTGACACTCTCTTCTCTGAGGATTAGTTTGAGTGAGGCAGGTTTCCCTAGCTACTAACCAAGAAAAACAGGAAACCTTTAGAAGGGCCTTGCTTTGCCAAATCTTCTTCCATGGCCAGCAATCTGTGTTAGCTTTTGAGAATACCATCTCCATCTGATTGGTTCCCTCATTTAATGGAATGACACTGATGTTGGTTCAGAACAGTGTTGTTATCCCCAAATCACGTGTTCTTTGAACTTCCCTGTCATTAATGTTTCTTCTAAGAAAAAGGTCCCATCCTTGAGTACTATAAAATCAACAATTTCAGCATTGTGGAGAGTAGAAATGATGTAAGTGCTGTTCTTATAAGGGTAAGTATCCCAACCAAGCATCTTCCCAAATTTGATTTTCTTTTTGTGATAGGGGTGGTGTCTTGGACAACTTGTGCGCACCTTGACTATTCCACCTGTCACCATTGTCAATGATGAGCGAGGCACAAAACAACATTTCCCCTTTCTTTACGAGCGCTTCAGTGTCATCATAAATGCTCTAAGACGTACTTACTCTTGCCAATGAGCATAATCCTAAAGAAGCAACAATAAACAATTGATATTTCACCACTACCACAGGTACCAATAACTCAATCCATCAAGATTTAGGTAGATGGGAAAAAATTGATTAGTTTTTTTCCTCTGCTAGAATCTGAACCTTGGTTGATAAGGTTTGCACCCAGACTAGTAGGCCAGACCCATGTGCTGATTTTTCTATCATTTCCTAGTAAAAATTCTAGTTTGCAGCAAAGTTTGTCCAATTTGTTACCATAAAACAGTGCGATGTATTGAACTTGAGACTCTAGTACACCAGGGAGATTCCAGAGTAAATTTTTCTATCAGTAAATTTCTCCAAAGTGCTTTACCTTATCTTATGAAAAAATGGTTCCTTCTGAATTGCTTTTCCTCTTTGTTGAACTTGAACTTCCAATGCCATTTCATCTAGTGAATTCCATTATGGTGTCTCAAATTAATAATTCCAAGACCCCAAAAATTTTGGTCAAATTAACATTTTTCCACTTAACAAAGCAAATTTATTTTGTTTTTGTTGCGGTTTCAAAGAAAATATCTTCTCAATTTATCCATGCACTTTAAGATAGAGCTAGAG
Source organism: Solanum virginianum (assembly GCA_000787875.1). Lineage (NCBI taxonomy): Eukaryota > Viridiplantae > Streptophyta > Magnoliopsida > Solanales > Solanaceae > Solanum > Solanum virginianum. The sequence goes on from DF365787.1 coordinate 6,862, forward strand.
TTAGGAAAGAGCGACATGGTGTAAGTGGGGAAAGCATCTAGAACATGGTTAATTAGAGTTTTTCTGTCACTTCCAATATTTGACCATTGCTATGCCATCTACGCAAAAAACTCCAAATAGCTATAGAGTTATTTTTTTCCCCAAGAGGTAAACCCAGATACTTCATAAGGAGGGAGCCAATATTGTGATGCATGATACTAGCTGGTTGTGGACTATTAGGAATATGGTTAACCTGGAAAAGTTACTTATAGATGTGAAAATGATTATGGCTTTAACACTTGTTGTTTACTTCGAAAAGGTAAGTTTACTAGTGAACTCGAGTCACTTTGATTTATTCTTTGCCTCTGTGTGCCTTCTGGCTCTCTATCCATTACCTTTTCTTCCTTTATCTGCTTTACATTCTTCAGGTAATATCTTGGTCTAGCCACAATGGAGGACCAACAAGTTAGATTATTAACATTAGCATGAAAATTGTCCCCTAAAATATTGTATCTGAAATCGATATTGGCTCTCACAAGAGTTCAGAATTGTAAAATTTAAGTATAGTATTCATCTTCTTTGAATTACTGCAGATGCTGCTATTCTCTGCTTATTTGCAAATCTAACTTCTTCGGTTAGTTAATATGAAAAATAGATTGCATTTTTACTTCGAAAATTGATTTTAAAAAATGCATTTAATAGCATCATCTACAAGAATGTTGATGGATAATTCATTTTGATGCAGACAATGGCAAAATCTTTCGAAGTTACTGAATTACCAGGTTAGTTTGTGGTATCGAAATGGTCTGTTTGAGTCAGGATTTACCCGAGCAATCTTTTTCGCTTTACTTAAGGTTTGCAAGATTTTTAAACACCTAAATTATTGTTTTGCAGTTAGGTCAGCGAAATTTGTACCACGCAAGCAATGGGTTGTTGCTGGTGCTGATGACATGTTTATTCGTGTTTACAATTACAATACCATGGATAAAGTGAAAATATTTGAGGCACACACAGATTATATTAGGTGTGTGGCTGTCCATCCTACTCTACCATATGTGTTGTCATCATCTGATGACATGCTAATAAAGCTCTGGGATTGGGAGAAGGGATGGTTATGCACTCAAATATTTGAAGGTCATTCCCATTATGTGATGCAAGTCACCTTTAATCCGAAAGACACCAATACTTTCGCTAGTGCATCTCTTGATCGGACTATAAAGGTAAGTGTTTTGCCCTTCCTCATCTCATTCCATTCCTCCTCCAAGAAATTGTTGACGCATTCATTCGTGTCATTCACCTGTGTAACATTTTTAGATTTGGAACCTTGGCTCTCCTGATCCAAATTTCACGCTGGATGCTCATCTTAAAGGGGTTAATTGCGTTGACTATTTCACCGGCGGTGATAAACCCTATCTGATTACTGGTTCTGATGACCACACTGCTAAGGTTTGTCCGTCTTTATCTTTTCCATGTTCCAATCTTATTGTTTACATATAGGATTTGAATTATTTTATGTATTGGTATCCATGAAACAGGTGTGGGACTATCAGACTAAAAGTTGTGTTCAGACTCTTGAAGGCCACACACACAATGTCTCTGCTGTATGTTTTCATCCCGAGCTTCCAATTATAATTACAGGTTCTGAAGATGGTACCGTTCGTATATGGCACGCAACCACTTATAGGTAATGGTTGGATGACCTAATTATCTCAATTTAGTTCAGAATCTTCATATCAACGAGAAAAAAATTGGATTTACTTCTTTCTGAAAAATGACTGTTTCTAGGAGGTTGTCTAATACTTGTTTGGTTCCATTAGCTTCGTGTAGACACCAAGGGGTTGTTTGGTAGGGTGGGGTGTTTAAGAACAGTGCTGCATATGGTGTGTTAGTAATGCTGACATTTGTATTGCTTGAATTAGTTATGTTGAGATATTTTATGCAGTGTTTAGTTTAGTGTATTAAAAATGACATGCATTATATAATTTCTAATTTTTTAAATCTATTTACAAAAATACCTTAACGGTGTAAAGGATGTGTAAAATGCTTTTGAGGGGCAATTGTGTCTTGAATCATGCTAAATGCATGTTTTAAAATCCATTACATCACTAGCACTAGGATTTCCATGTGTTAGTTATACATACCTTAGTAATTAATACCAAATAGAGTTTATAACTAATGTCATGTGTTGAAAAGATGTACTAAACAGAGTACTAGTAGTACACAAAGCTATTGTTTTTAATGCACTCTACCATACGACTCCTAATTGCTCTACATGTATATGTATGTGTTCTAACTACTCCCTCTGTCCCATTTTATGTGGCACCCTTTCCTTTTAGGTCCGTCCAAAAAACAATGTCGCCTTACTCTAATTAGAAATAATTTAACTTTAAAATACTCCTTTTACACTTAATGAGATGAATCTCAACCACACAAATATCTAGGGATTATTTTAGACCGTAAGTTTCAAAAGTCTTCCTTTTTTCTTAAACACCATGCCAAGTCAAAGGGTACCACATAAAATAGGATGGAGGGAGTATATTTTAAGGAGGAAAATCCTTTTTAATAATTGTTTGGAGTTGTTTAAATCAGTTGAACCAGGTAACTAGATGGCTATGTGAATTTTCATATTGATTTACAGTTGACGACCAATGTAGTTAGTGGTTAGTCACACTTTTATCTGTTAAGAGCTGTGCCTTCACCAATCACCACTGAAGACTTGTTACAGTTTTCAAGCTGCATGATTTGTCTATTTACCATCCCTTTTATTGAAATTGGATGCCTATCTCAGCACCCCCCTTTCTTTTGATAGAATTATGACCATTTTCCTATAAAGAATATTTGCATCAAATTAGTAATACAAGAGTTACATGTGGCCCCTTTCCAGCTTTTAAGGCAACTTCTCTTTTCATATCCTTAAAAATAAAGATGGTATCCTACCTAATATGTTCCTTTTCAAGTCGACAAAGTAAAATGGGGACAATTAGCCTGGACGAAAACAACAGCAGCCTGAAATGGTATAGAAACTTCTCGTTTCTCGTCATCCTTTCTTTTTTACTTTCACTCTTATTTCATTTTTAGGTTCCAGGTCTATCCATACATTGAAAAGGACATTGAGTGTAATTGGTCCATATGGATTCTCTGTTTGGATCATGGTCATCATAATTGTGCTTTCTTTTTTCAGACTATAATGGTATTTTCATGTCCTTGTTACCTGGAGGAACTTCTTTTTGTTGTGGGGTTTGGACTGAGGGATTAATGGATATCCTTCCCTAGGCTTTTTATGGCATACAAACATAATCTATCATATGGTTCTGGATTTACACATCTTTCGAAGTCCTCTTTTCTGTTGTATGCTATAGCTGATATATGTTTCCTGTTTTGATATCCACAGGCCGAAGCTTTAAATCTTGTGGTAAAATTGATCTAGTGCCAAAATCCTGATGTTGCTTTTTCACTTTCAGTTTTTGGGGCACAGAAATGATTGGTTAACCTTAAATGCTATTACATTCCACAATTTCTCTGAGAAGCTGAACTTATTTGAGTGAAAACTTTATGTTACTTGCACCAAGGGTGTGGCCTAGTCATCAATGAAGTGGGTTGAGAACATGAGTTCTCAGGTCCAAATTTCAGTAGAGACAAAAACATTAGGTGATTCTTCCCATTTGTCCTAGCCTTGGTGGATAAAGTTACTTGGTATCTGTTGTTGGTGGGAGGTGACAAATATCTTGTGTAATTAGTCGTGGGTGTGCAAAAGCTAGCCTGGACACCACGATTATCAAATAAAAAACTTTCTATTACTTAAAGCAGGGTATTTCTTCTTTTGGCGCCTTCGTGTTCTGTAAATGATGAGTCAATTGGTTTTGTATCCATACTTGTTATTGTGATTCCTTATATTCTCTCTGAAGTCGTTTGTGCTTGAGTTACTAATCCTTCTGTTTGTTGGCATCTTCATGTAGACTTGAGAACACGTTGAATTATGGTCTTGAAAGAGTATGGGCAATTGGTTACATGAGAAGTTCAAGGAGGTAAGTGCTTTCAATTAATTTATGGCAGTATTGTTCTCTTTGAAAGTCCCCACATTTGCTTGTAACGTCAATTTGCTTTTGAATTAGTTTGTTGCTCATAGCTAGAAAAGTCCTCTGGATGAGGAAATTGGGAAAGTTCATTATTAGCTGCATGCCTAACAACTTGACAAAATATCTGCAACTAAGGAAAAATTAAAGAGGAAAGAATTATATCTTCATATTAGTTGTGTTCTTTGTGCACCCAAGGGTGTGCCTTAGCGGTTAATGAAGGTGAAAACCATGAGGTCTTAGGTTCAAATTCCAAAGGAGACAAAAACACTAGGTAATTTCTTCCATCTGTCCAAGTGTTGGTCGACAGAGTTAACCGGTACCTATGCTAGTAGGAGGTAGCAGGTACTAGGTGGAATTAGTCGAGGTGCGTGCAAGCTTGCTCAGACACCAAGTTATTATTTTCTTTTGGGTTCCTTGTATTTCCTTTATTCTAGATGCATTTATGATTATTGTCCTATATGTGCAGGGTTGTAATTGGTTATGATGAGGGAACCATCATGGTAAAACTTGGTCGAGAAGTACCTGTTGCCAGTATGGATAACAGTGGAAAAGTTATTTGGGCTAAGCACAATGAAGTTCAGACTGTTAACATCAAGAGTGTAGGGGCAGAGTATGAGGTATGACATCACACTGCCTCTACTTTTGGCCACCTGATTGTTCTTACTGCCTCAGTAGTGTTGTATGAATTCTCTCTCTGCTTTATCTCTCAGGTCGTTGATGGAGAAAGACTGCCTTTGGCTGTGAAGGAATTGGGATCCTGTGACCTCTACCCCCAAGTGAGTTGGATTACTGAATATGCATGTTGGTGTGATCTTGTCTGATCTGTGTTTTATAACAAGTGAATTATGGTTATCAAAATATAAAACAAGTGAATTAGATTGGTCTCCAGTGAAAGGCTGTTGCTATTACTCTTTTAGTTAAACGAGCTGTCCATATATTGAAACCACACACCATTTGAACTTTGTATGTAGGATGGGTGATTAAATCTTTATTGAAGGGGTTCTGGAAAGTTGTTCTTTTTATATTTCCTAGTTTGTTTGCTTTCAGTTTTAATAACTTGAAGAATTCATTTTATCTTGTTGGGCTTTCATGCAACCAAGGTTGTGGCTTAGTGATCAATGAAGTGGGTTAAGAACCATGAGGTCATAGGTTCAAATCCCGTCGGAGACAAAACATTTAGGTGATTTCTTCCCATCTGTCCAAAGCCTTGGGAGACATAGTTACCTGGAACTTGTGGTGGTGTGAGGTAGGTTATTAGTTGAGGTGTGTGCAAGCTGGCCCGAACACTACATTTATTAAAAAAATCTTGTTTAGCTGTTTAAAGAGTATGGGTATAATATAGTTGTTGGCTTTCCTGTCTTTTTCAATTCGTTAGCATTAGTAGATTGACTGCTGAAGTTCATTTACTGAAAAATCTTACACTTCTTGTTCACAGAACTTGAAGCATAACCCAAATGGAAGGTTTGTGGTTGTTTGTGGAGATGGAGAATATATCATATATACTGCACTGGCTTGGAGAAATAGGTCATTTGGCTCAGCTCTGGAATTTGTTTGGTCTTCGGATGGAGAATATGCCGTGAGGGAAAGTACTTCAAAGATTAAGATCTTCAGCAAAAATTTCCAGGTCCAAATTTGTCCTTCCAAACAGCTTTTGCAATTGTTTTGTGGTTTGCATTAGCTGTCATTTGATTTGTCTCATGAAAGCATTGCTTCAAATATTTGAATCCGATTCCCCCAGGGCCTAACCCCATCCCCTATTCCCTCCCCGCACTTTCTGCTTTCCACCCTCTGCATTTAATGAATTACATTTGACTAGGCTTGACAAGTAAGTTACTAGCTCACCTTGTACAACTAGTTAAATAGATTTGTAAATGCAATTACTTTCTCTTTATCTTGAAGCTGAAGCAAACAAGTTGTAATTAGTTTATTCTTCAAATTCTGACCCAAAAGTAAATTATGATGATATCCTTCAGGAGAAGAAGAGCATCCGACCTACTTTCTCTGCTGAGCGCATCTATGGGGGTACTTTATTGGCAATGTGCTCAAATGATTTCATTTGTTTCTATGATTGGGCTGAATGCAGGTTGATAAGGAGAATTGATGTTAATGTCAAAGTAAGACATATAAAGCTTTATGTCAATATAGTGTGGAGTGGTGCTTTACTCTTTTAGCTGGTAGTTCTAATTTTCTGCTATGTTCTTTTGCTTCAACTTCTTCAGAATCTATACTGGGCCGACAGTGGTGATCTGGTGGCAATTGCAAGTGATACATCGTTTTACATACTCAAGTATAATGTAGGAGCTCTCTTTCACTGATTTTAAAGTTCATGAGGTAAAATTTTTTCTTCCGTGCATCATTGTATTAATCCTCCTACTGTTTGATGATAAACCTGCAGCGAGATGTGGTCTCTGCACATTTAGATAGTGGAAGATCAGTAGATGAACAAGGTGTTGAAGAAGCATTTGAACTTCTTAATGAGATCAATGAACGGGTCAGGACTGGGATTTGGGTTGGGGATTGCTTCATTTACAATAATTCTTCCTGGAGGCTTAACTATTGTGTTGGTGGTGAGGTATGATACATCCTTTATACTGCTCCTCTTGGTAATTGTATCTGCACAACATTTTTTCTCACACTGAGTTAGGGACATACTTTTTGTTAATTTTAGGTGACCACAATGTTTCACCTTGATCGGCCCATGTACCTACTGGGATATCTTGCTAATCAGAGCAGGGTTTTCCTGATTGACAAGGAGTTTAAGTGAGTAAGCTTGTGTGAGCTTTTAACAAGGGAAACCAAGAATTGTTTTAATATATACATAAACTCATCTCCTTTCCTGTAGTGTTGTGGGATATACTCTACTTCTTGGCTTGATTGAGTACAAGACACTTGTGATGCGTGGTGATTGGGACAGAGCAAATGAGGTCTTACCGTCAATTCCTAAGGAGCATCACAACAGGTATTTTGCGTGTTTAAATCTTTCAACATGGTTGTAGAATGTGATCAACTGTATCTTTAAAATTAGAGAGGCCAATACTGTAATTTTATGTTGAAAAATGTATATATCTGGTGCTGTACTGGATCCTGTAGTAAGTTGTCTTGAATACAACTAGTTTATAGGTGTTGATTTTTGTGTACGTTCCAAGGCATTGTTGTTTCTAGTCAATGTTGCTTTGTAGGAAGTAAACTTCCATTTATTCAACTCATTTAAATCTCTGTATAGGAATTAGTTGCTCCTTTTTGCTGAAATTTTTATTTATGTCTGCCCATTTGTTCTCAGTATATAGTTCCCTGATGTCTGATTGAATGTTTTTCCTACCAGCGTTGCTCATTTCTTGGAGTCACGCGGAATGATAGAGGAAGCATTAGAAGTTGCTACAGACCCTGACTACAGATTTGAACTAGCTATACAGCTGGGTAAATTAGAGATTGCCAAGGTGAGGGACAATAACTAGTGAAATGCGGTTTTCTTAGCACCTCTTTTTTTAGAATTACTGGTGTTGAAAAAAAAACTGTATGTTGTTAAAAGTTGAGGCTCTTTCTATGTATGCAGGAAATTGCCGTAGTGGCGCAGAGTGAGTCCAAATGGAAGCAGTTGGGTGACCTAGCCATGTCTAGTGGAATGGTAACTGTTACTTATTGCCCCTTGAGCCAATTCTTTTGACGAAGGATTTATGACAAGAGGAAACGTAAACTTACTGAAATTTCAAAGATAGAACATGTAGAAGTTAAATGCTAAGCTTCTTCTGTTAACATTCAAGTGAACTTTAGTATTCAAAAATTTCTCGGTGGAAAACCTCTGATTCATGGCCTTTTCTGTTGCCAGAGAAATTTATACATAATGTTCTTCACAATGATGTACTGACTGTTGTGGTTACCACCCCATTAACACTTCTCTTTCTCTTTGGTTGACGGAAGTAGCAGAGTCAAGTATATCACTCTGTATAGGATAATAGTTGATACTCTGTTGTCCTATCATCTATTAATGTTTTTCCCTCTGTTTCTGTTTGTATTCAAGTAGTGTTTGTCTCAATCTTTTGTATTTCAAAAGAATGTTGGAGAATCCTCAGTATTTGAAAGAAACAAGGTCGTGGTGGAGTGAAATGGATTTAGAGAAGTCATATAGCCAACTCAACTAGCCTGGAATGGAGTTATGTTGGTGTTTATCTTGTTGTGAAGTAGCAGAGGGTGCTTTGGAGTTTATTTCTAAGCATCCTAGTGATGTTTCTTTTGCAAAATGCATGTGCTTATTTACTTTTCGCCAGTTTTTCGTAACTGCTGCTGTTTTACTATGTTTTGCAGCTTGAGATGGCAGAGGAGTGTTTGAAGCATGCAAATGACTTGAGTGGTTTGTTGCTACTCTATTCTTCTCTAGGAGATGCTGAAGGAATTGCCGTACTAGCTTCTTCTGCCAAAGAGCATGGGAAAAACAATGTTGCATTCCTTTGCATGTTCCTGCTGGGTAAAGTGGAGGAGTGCATTCAGCTGTTGGTTGACAGGTACCTTTTCTCAAAATCATACATATATCTGTATTTTTCATATTGTAATGATTTCACGTGACATTATGTTTGTAGCAATCGGATACCTGAGGCTGCATTTATGGCTAGGTCTTATCTGCCTAGTAAAGTCCCTGAAATAGTTTCAATTTGGAGAAAGGACCTCAGTAAGGTTAGTGATCTTCCGTTTTGTGTTTGCTTTTATGTGTCCTTTCTGCGCCGTGGAAATTTTTTCCCCAGAGCTGGCTTATTCTGTCAGTTAGCAGTGGCCTGGAGTTTTTAACTTTAGTGTAGGGGGTATGAAGCTACTTGACCATTAAGCAAATGGTGCAAAGAAACTTCAGACCTCTGTACTCTTTAATGGGGCTCATTTAACCTGTCGTAGCGAGTTGTCGAATAAATCCAGACATTGTACTGTTTTGTTTCTTTCACTACTGCGCTATCTATTTGATGTGATGCGTGCCACAAGCATTTTTCTTCGTAAGTTTTGTAAAGGCCAATGGCCTGAATGCACACTCCCTCCCAGATGCAGATTTCTTGGCTGAAGGATTTGACCTTAAGTTTGCAACAGTGTCGAAACCAGGATTTTCATTAAGGAGTGTCAGAATATAAAGAAGTAAATATACGAGAAAGCCAACAAAATAAATTTTTAAAAAAGAATAAAAAATGGCTGCAGTCAAAAAGTACTATTATGCTGCTTGCAAGGGTGGAACACACAACCTCAGGCAAATTTTGCAACCCCTTAACAACTGCACTTAACCTTCAGCTTGTATCAGGAGGTGTCAATACTTGTATATATATTTACTAAACCAAACTTTGACCTATATATAAAATGTAATTTTCCAACAAAGGGTGATGCTTGATACCCCTCAGACAAGGGTAGCTTCATCCCTGGTCTGAAAATGATTAAGGTTGATTGTTAATGAAAATTTCATGTTTACTGTTCAGACTTAATTCTGTTTGTAGACTGCTAATTGTTCTCCATGGCCATAAGCACAAAATCTTTGACCTTGTTTTGCATGAATTCTGCATGCAGGTTAACCAGAAAGCAGCTGAAGCTTTGGCTGACCCTGAAGAATATCCTAACCTGTTTGAGCACTGGCAAATTGCACATGCTGTTGAAGCTAGAGTTGTGGAGGAAAGGTAATCAGTACACTGCTCCTTCTTCTTTCCATGCATCTTGTTATGTTCTCTTCGCTACCTGCCAGTGTCATTTTCCAAATAATAATGATTTGGTTGACCCTGCTTTGGTTTGTGGAAGTTCCTCATTTTTGCCCTAGTGTTTCACACCGTCTCCTCATTTTCTTTCTTGCTTGGAGTATAACCCAAAAGGGATGTGTTCTAATTCCAATATGTTGGTCCGTTGGAAGATAAACTTTTATATTAACAGACTAAATTTCACTCGGAAAATTTGGTACCAATATGGTTCCTTTCCTTATTTTATGTAGGGGTGTCTATCCTCCAGCGGCAGATTATGGAAATTATGCTGATAGACCAACTACTAACCTTGTAGAAGCTTTCAGCAACTTGAGAATGGATGAAGAGCCACTTGAAAATGGAGAGTTGGATCATGAGGTATAAGATGGACACATTTCTATTTTTATGCTTATGAGAATTGGTTTCTTTACATGTGATCATTTTTGTATAATTAAATAAGAAGTAAAAGTAAAGCCATTTGCTTTATCCTAGCTAGGTTTACATAAAGTTGATAATTTGTTCCCCTTTTTATAAAAAAGATTTAATAGTTTGGTTATATTATATTAAACCAGTTGTTGGTAAAAGCTAATCAGTAAAGTGAATTCCTTGGTTTAACTGGTCAGGTTTCAGAACCAAATGGTAATGAGGTGCAAGAACGGGGTGAAGATGACCTTCAACAAGAGGGCCAACAAGAACGGGGTGTAGATGACCTTCAACAAGAGGGCCAAGAAGAGGCTGTTGTAGTGGATGCCGACTCTACTGATGGTGCAGTACTCGTTAATGGAAATGAGGCTGATGAAGAGTATGGTACGAATACTGAAGGAAAACAGTCAGCCTAAAAGCAATTGGTTGGGTTGGTGTGAAATCCTAGTTTGTTGCCGGTGATTAATTGAATTTCCTTTAGTTGCTAAATTTCACATCCATAGATTCAAATTTGTCTCTTTCCTTTTTGTGGTTGTCATTATACCTGCCTGCAAGAAAGGTAAAATAATTGACCCCAGATTGAAACATTTTAAACAATCATCTCACTGCCCACGCCCTCCAGGGAGGGGAGAAAACATATAGCACACGTGTAAGACAAATAGGGAATTTTGTGTTTGTTCTTCTTCTGTATCGGAAGCTTTATGCAATTATTTTAAAGATAAAGTTTTCTTGGGTATCTGACTCAAATAGTCATCTCTACTCTTGACATCCTTGTGTCATTTGAGCTTGAAATGTTGCTACAAAGTTAAGATTTTCGTCATGTTGTGGCCGACCTTAGTCTGCTTTCTGTTATCTTGGCACAAATTAGGTCTGCAGCCAGCAATTCTTCTTCATCTTGTTTTCACACTTCTCTTAACAAAATTGTTTGGTGTATATTTTTTGTTTATTTATGTTGCCATTTTTTTCTCTCTTATCATCTCTCATACTTTTCTTGTTTTAATGCTTTTGCAGTTCTTACACCACATCATTAGGTTCAACCAAGACAGATGGTTCCAGTTGTATGTAATCTTTCTTGAGGTGAGAATTGAATTTCTGCATACACTCCTATTGCAATATGATTTTTTTCCTGGAAAAAGTTCTTAACATGTCTACATGATATGGTACTTCATCTCTCATTATACTTTCCAACTTTTGTATGCATGAAACATTATTGTTTTAGTTAGGTTGAGGCACCTCCCTTAATATTTTTCAAAGATGAAACAGAGTGTCAAACTTATATTACCGTTTTCAGCACAAAATGTGGTTAATGTTTTCTGCAAAAGCACAAATACATACATATATTATACTGCAGGGAAAAATAAACACAATTATTATTTGGTTAAAAGAATTTTAACAAGTATATATATGCTATACTAAAATTTTCATTTTATATTAATTTGAGACGAGGGTTCCCAGGAAACAGCCTCTCTACTTCTATGAGGTAGTGGTAAGGTCTGCGTACATTCTACCCTCCCCAGACCCCACTTGTGGGATTCCAGTGGGTATGTTGTTGTTGTATTAATTTGTTCTTCGATAACATTTACTTTGCTGTTAAATACTTCACTTTACCAGCTAGAGTTATGGTTGTTTGGTAGAGCGTATTAGCAAAGCTAATGCATGCATTGATTTGATGTATTAGTAGTACCTTGTTTGGTATACTTTTTCATGCTGTGTGTGACTAATGCTTGCATTAGTTGCACTCTATTAAGGTGTATTACTAATACCATGGATTTCTAGGTATGCAAGGGGATTTAATGCATGCATTAGCATGGTTAAAGACCTAATTTGCCCAGCAATTTTTTTTTCATCTTTTCCACGATAAGTATGGAGGTTATTTTTGTAAATAAAACTTTATATGCAACACATGCTATTTTTAATGCATCAAATCATACAATGCATAAGCATATTCTATGTATAATTAATGCTAACTAATACATGCATTACTAATGCAAGCATTATTACTACACTTCATTTAGCATTATTCTTATACAACGAACCAAACGACCCTTTAGTAATGGAATGCATGAATGCTGTGGTGCAAGCCATAAGCATTGGTACTCACACCAGAGTGTTTCTAAGCTAAATGAAGTGCCCAACATGCAACACCAAATTTTAGTGTCTAAACCTGCCTCAGATGCACCTTCAACAACATCGTTTTATGTATTGTTCGATTAAATGCTTCGAAATTCTTTGTTCTACTTTCTTCGGATTGATGAAATAAAATAAAGGCATGTTAGCTGGCAACTCCCCGATTCACTCCTAGAGTACATTTATACAGATTTTTCTGGCAGGATGGGCAAAAGATTATAATAATTGTGTTCTGCATCTCTCAACCTTCATAGTGGTATTAAATATTTGGGTATACAACCTGTATACTTTGCCTGGTAGAAGATCAAGTCCGATGGATATCCAGCTTCTCTAAGCCATTGCCTTACTGCATCAATTTCCTTTGCCTTTATTAAAAGATTGAAAGAAAATCTAATAGTTTCTCCTTTTGTGATCATTTCTTGTATTTTCATCCTAACTTTACTGATTGTCTTTTGTTTTCATTCTAAGATTCTGCTGCCTTGAAAGGACAGTTCAAGGGACCGAATGTCTGTTCTGCTGGTGGTGTGATTTTGTAGCAATGAGTTTTGTCAGGATGGTGTAGAAAGACATTTGTTTCCAGCTTCGGTTAATAGCTTTAGACACCTCATAGCTTTACATTATTCTTTCAGAGGTGTAAATTCATATCTTCCAAATTCTTACGTGCCCTTGTGAATGTAGAAAAACTCGTACCATATATAGACAAGCAGGAATAGTGCATTAAGAGTTTTAGCTTCCATCTATTTCCAATCACTCTTTTTATTAAAATCTGCCTCAAGCAAGAGGGGGGTGCTAAAGAGCTGTCCTACAATGCTGGAGCGCTCACATATTGCTCTTGTACTTGGGTTTCAAAGCTAGCTCTCTCCTGGCAATAGGAGAACGAAGTGAAATTTAAATGAGGTTCTACATACCAGTGTTGCTTTGCGACTCTTCCACCCAAATCAGTTTTGGACATCTGTTCTTGCCTCCGTGTATTGGAGAATCTGCATTTTCAGTCATCTACTATAAATCAAATATTTGGAAATTCATCATGGGACGGGTGCATGCTTAAATATTCGATGGATTGTTGGGACGACCACTAATGATTTTCACGTATTGAGTTGTAATCAAATTGCTTTGGGTTATGTATGCTAGCTACTTTCAAGGTTCTCTCAATAGAGATAATAACTCATGATGAACACATTCTTGATCAACGGTTCCTTGAATTTAAGGAATTTTCCCTTTGAGCTAACAAAAGAGATTCAGTATATCATCACAAACTCTTGCAGTCAATTGGATAACTCCCACATTGTCTCATCTCTCTGGTCCTTGACCAGAAAGGCTGTTACATTCCAAAACACTCCCTAGATGTGATTGGTATTTCCCAATACCATCCGCCGGGAGAACTAAACAACCATACCCGTATTCAAATTATCTAAGTACTATGATGCATTAGGTGCAATATCAAACCTCATTACTACTCATAAAAATGAAATAACTATCAAACCAAATTCGTATATCAAGTTACAAAAGCAAAAAAGTCACTTTAACATCTTTAGGTCAAATCTCACAATAAGATCATGGAGCATCTAATAGATAGAGCTGAAATAGTAGTCTCCACGAACAATGTGAAGGATCATCTCAGCAATAGAATTCACGGGAACGAACTTGTTAGCCACAAGTCTCACTGTTTGCAACAGTATCTGCATTGAAATGCAAGTAAGGAGTGAGCTATATAAATATAACCCTGTAAGATCCTCGACTTGCTATTTTAATATCCTCGGAACAAGAGTTATAAAATACATCTGCACAATAGATATACAAAATTAATATACACAAAAATATACTTCATAATATAAGGTTCAATAAGTTCAAACAAATGTTCACAAAGGTCACTACATGTCTTCCACACTCAAAACTTGTCATAAATGGCAGTGAAGGAGATCAATCCATCACCCTAACAAGTCCATGGCAACATGTATAATGCTCTAAATGTATACTACATCAATGTGTACAAAGTCCCTAACATATTACAGCAGCATAGATATGCCTATAACATATTATGATAGCCATGTATGCCCCTAGCAACCGTAATGAAGAAAGATATCTAGTATCACACCACATATAACTTATAATAGTATTCAATATTCTTCACAAAATAGCATGTGTAAGGCTGATCGAAGGACACTAGTTCTGCCAAGCAGACGCTTGTCCTAACACATGCACTAAGCAGAGAAAATATATTTTGTAAAGCATGTTTGAAAAGCAAGCACTAAAACTTAAAGTCTCACTTACCTTATTAATGACAAGTGCTCCAACCTTGCAAGGCGTTGACACAAACCAAACAGCCTTCAATGTCTTCAATCTATACAAAATAGTGGTTATCGGTATCAATTATGCTGGTCAAACTCAAGTCTCAATATCTCTAACCTTCAAGTTTAGAGTAAACCTTAATATCTAATACCTTAAACTATAAATTAAAGGTAAAACAAATTGTATGTATAGTATACCCAACATCCCTGTTTAAGCATAAAGCTTTTTATAAGAATTGTCAGAATAGAGGCTTCAACTACTACCCAAAATTTGCTTCTCACTTTAATGAAACCACTGCTCGTATTTCTGCACTTAGATCATTAGTATAGTCATCACTTCTATTTTATTTAAAAAGAAAATCACCGGAAAGGTTTGAGAATAGATCCAAAACTATCAAACAGTGAAGTATTTGCATGATGACTATTTCTATTACCTTCTCATTGTATCTACTAATATCACTACATCATTGGTTCTTTATTGAGACCTATTATAGTATTTCATACTCTAAAAGGTTGCAAGCAACACACACACTTATGTTTTAAATTAACAAGAGCACACAATAACAAGAAAATACCTGCACTTTATCATCCAAAATAGTGGTACACAGATCAAATTAATTCTGTGTATGAACTTTTCCGAATCACCTTGATGCTGCGTGTTTTCTTCCCAAAGAAAGGAACGAAATAAAATTGCCCTAATATTTTTCATGTTGCATACGGTTGACTTGAAAAATAAAAGGGTTTGATTGTTTTTTTTAAAATTCTTTAATAAAAATTATTAGTTAAAATTACCAATTAACCCTTCATTTAAAAAATAAGGGTCGCCACATTCTCCACAACTTAAAACAACGTTTGTCCTCGAATGAGTATAAAATCATAACTGAAGTGTCAAATAAGTGAGAATATCTATCTCGTATATCCGTCTTGGACTCTCAAGTAGCCTCTTCAGCTGGATGGTTGCATCATAACACTACTGAAACTACTTCGACCTCCATTGTCTCACTTGCCTATTCAGAATAGACATCAGATCTTCCTCATATGCTAAATGCTCATTAAGCTCCACATTTTCTAGATTAATCTTATGACTATGATCACGAAATACCGTCGAAGCATAGACATGTGAAACACAGGATGTATAGAGGACAATGTTGGAGGTAAAGCAAGTCGGTACGCCACCAATCCAATCCGATATAAAATCTCATAAGGACCAATTATATATTTAGGGCTCAACTTACCTTTTCGACCAAATCTCATAACTACTTTCATATGAGAATGTTATCGGGATTGGACTTATGTAAATATGTACTCATTAAGTGTATATATTGGGCTAAGGGCCTCTAGGGCTTTACGTAGGATTTTACATGTACCATATAAATATTTGTATTCTTCAATGGAATGGAACAGGGTTTTACTCCCAACTACACCGCCGCACCTTCCCCGCCGATCATGGTATCAGAGCAGCGGCTGTGAGCCGCCGATCCGACGCTGTCAAATCTGCTGCATTGTCGTCCGGTGCGTTGTCAAGCACCAGACTTTGTTGCGATCAACAAACAGTCCGTGCGCGACTGCTTCTGAGAACAACAATAGTCCTTACGCGACTGTGTCTACGATCTACAACAGTTCTTGCGCGACTATTTCCGGTGAACAAGAACAGTCCCCGCAGGACTGTTTTCGGGGATCGATATGGCCGACACTTCCTTTCCTTATTATCTCGGTTCTGGTGATCAACTGGGGAACGTATTACACACGTGATCTTTAAAGGCGACAACTATGTGGCCTGGTCTCGGGCTATTTCTCTCTCGTTGAAGGCACGACGCAAGTTCGTGTTTGTGGATAGAACCAAGCAGAAACCTACCGCAGCTGCAAGACTTCTCGACTGGGAAACCGCTAACTCTATGGTGGTGTCCTGGTTGTTACGAAGCATGGAACCCAGCGTAGCGGCATCGATCCCTTTTCACGATGATACGCACGCATTATGGGTCTATTTGGAGAAATATTTTAATGTTTCGAATAGGCCGAGGTTGCAGTAGCTTCGTGCCTCTATCACGGGCTATAAACAGTCCAAGAATATGTCTGTCGATGCTTACTACACCTTGCTTATGAGTCTATATAATGAGTTGAATAGACTTAAACCTCTACATACTTGCACCTGCGGCTTGTGTACCTGTGATGTTGCTGGAAAATTCACCGCCGATCACGATGGAGAATGCCTCCATCAATTTTTAATTGGAATTGACGATGATGTTTTTGGAATAGTGCGATCAAATTACCGCCGATCGCGATGAAGAACGCCTCTATCAATTTTAAATTAGAATTGACAATGATGTTTTTGGAACAGTGCGATCAAATTTGCTCTCATACACACCGTTACCTGATCTTGACCGTGCTCATTAAGCTTTCCTCCAAGAAGAACACTCCCAGACAGTCGTACGGGCGAAGCAGTCGGCGGCGATAGACGTGCAGGCCTTCGCTGTGACCAAACGTGCGGATCTGACTGATAAATCAAAATTGTTATGCACTCATTGCAAACAAAAAGGGCACGACATTGGCACACGCTTCAAACTACACCGCTACCCGGATTGGTGGGAGGAAAGGCACCGCACCAAACCCACTGCCGCTGGCCGAGGAGGAGGGGTACGTGCGCACGCAGTGTCCCCGGCGGCGCCTGCATCTTCCTCCGGTAAGGCAGCGCTAAATGGGCTAAGTGCCGAACAGGTTCAGGCACTGTTGAACTTACTTAATACTAACCCTAGCTCCAGTGATTGCATATCAGGTACGTATACTTCTCTACCATGGATTATTGATACCGGGGTATCTCATCATGTCATGGAGGACTTGTCTTGTCTCATACAACGCACCCATATTGATGCTTGCCCGGTGGGTCTGCCAGATGGGAGGACGGTTGTTGCCGAGATGGAGGGGCGTGTACCTCTCA
>DF365786.1:0-17301 GCA_000787875.1 Solanum virginianum
GTCATATTATATCTGATGAAGGGATAAGGGTTGATTCACAATAGATAGAGGCTATGAAAGATTGACCAAGACCAACAAGACCTACAAAAGTATGGAACTTCCTAGGTTTAGCAGGTTATTATAGGAGATTTATTAAGGGTTTTCTTTATTTCTGTACCCCTAACAAAGTTGACATATAAGGCAATTAAGTTCCAATGGAATGATGTGTGTTAAAGGAGTTTCTAAGGGTTAAAGGATAAGCTAACTTTTGCATCTGTGCTAGTACTATTAGAAGGCACTGAGGGGTGTGTAGTATACTGCGATGCCTTTGTACTAACATAATATGGTAGGGTAATTGCTTATGCATCTAGACAGCGATGGTCACACGAGAGAAACTATCCAACGCATGACCTTGAGTTTGCCGTAGTTGTGATTAAGGGTAATTGCTTATGCCTCTGGACAGCGACGGTCACATGAGAGAAACTATCCAACATATGACCTTGAGTTTGCCGTAGTTGTGATTGCTCTGAAAAATATGGTGCCACTATTTATATAGGGTTCACATTGATATCTATACTGATCATAAGAGTTTACAGTATATTATCAGGCAGAAAGACCTAAACATAAGACAGTGGAGATGGTTAGAGCTAATAAAAGAGTTTACAGTATATTATCAGGCAGAAAGACCTAAACATAAGACAGTGGAGATGGTTAGAGCTCATAAAAGACTATGATATTGATATAATATACCATATAGGGAAAGCAATCATGAATACTGGTGACCAGACCATGGTAAGCCAAGGGGTGGCTAAAGATTTACAACAACTAGCTAGTTTGGGAGTTCTCCTTCTTGAAACTCCAAAGAAAGGGATTATTATACAAAAAGCAACAACATCTTTATTGGTAATGGAGGTCAACGAAAAATAATTCAAGTATTCTATTCTACGACAACTTAAGAACAAGGTGAGTTATGGTAAGATAAAGGGGTTTGACCTTGCACAAAATGGAGTACTGTATTGCCAAAATAGATTATGTGTGCCTGATATTAATGGGTTAAGAAAAAGGATAATGGAAGAAGCCCATCATTCCGGATATTCTATCCATCCAGGATTAACTAAGATGTACCATGACTTGAAAGGAATGTTTTGGTGGGGAGGCATGAAAAAGGACCTTACAGAACTTATAGTTCAATGTCTAATTTGTCAATAGGTGAAAGCAAAACACCAAAAGCCAGGAGGTTATATGCAATGTATAGAAATTCCAACATGGAAGTGGGATATGATCAATATGGATTTTGTTACTGGCTTACCTTACTCATTTTAGAAGTTTGACTCCATATGGGTAATAGTTGATATACTCCCAAATTCAGCACATTTCTTACCAGTTAAGAATGATTATACAGTGAAAGAGTATGCCAAGCTATACCTCAAAGAGATAGTCAGACTACATAGAGTCCCAACCTCCATTATATCTGACCGAGGAGCTCAATTCACTGTAAAATTTTGGAAGTCCTTTCAAAGGAGTTTAAGGACATAATTGAACTTAAGTACAGCTTTCCATCCTCAAATAGATGGTCAAGCAGAATGCACAATGAAAGGTTTTATGAGACTTGGTAAGAAAGGGAAACCAAGCCCATGTTACATAG
Source organism: Solanum virginianum (assembly GCA_000787875.1). Taxonomy (NCBI): domain Eukaryota; kingdom Viridiplantae; phylum Streptophyta; class Magnoliopsida; order Solanales; family Solanaceae; genus Solanum; species Solanum virginianum. The sequence continues at coordinate 1,625 of DF365786.1, forward strand.
GGCCATATCAAATTACTAAGAGGTTTGGCAGGTTGCATATGAATTAGAGCTACCCCAAGAGCTTTCAATAGTTCATCAAGTTTTCCATGTCTTGATGCTTCGAAAATACATAGGTGACCCATCCCGTATCACTCCTATTGAGGATGTATAGGTCACAGAAGATCTCACATACAAAGAGGTACCTGTTGCTATTCTAGATCATCGAGTTAAGAAGCTAAGGAATAAAGAAATAGCTTCAGTTAAAGTACTCTGGAGAAACCAGCAGGCTGACAAGATGACATGGGAAGCTGAGATCATAATGAAATCAAGATATCCTTACTTATTTAACATAGAAGAGGAAGTCCAACCTGTAGAGCCCTAATAGGTATGTGTGATTGAATACTTGGTGTGTTATCAATAGTTTGTATAAGTAAAGATTTAAACGTGGTTAAAGTATCTAGCTATGCTAATATTCTAGGAAGAATGTTCCTAAGGGAGGGAGGATGTAACACCCCACATACACTATAAGTATTTTTACTATACATATGAAACATGATATGGACTTTCAAATTAGTGCCAATTTTAAAAGTGTTTGCATCTCGCGTTAAAGGGCATCATGTATATCTAAAGTTTAAGGAACTTGCATGTATACATGTTTTATGTCGAATTAAGAGGATTAAGACCCTAAACAAAGGAAAACAATTGAGGTGCTTGTAGGACTTAGGAAGCTAGCAGGTGAGTCTGCTACTTGCTTGGCTTGAACTTGCGAGTTAAACGGAGACGAGACCCGACGTTGAAATTGTCCATTTCTGATTATGAACAAAGTCTGTGTTAAGGGTATCTTTGGCCCATGTTTTAGTACTATAATTGGGCTGTATTTACATCCCAACATGATGGAATAAAAAGGCCCAACTACATTCAGGCTAATAACTCCTTAGTAAGTTGGCCATGTTTTCCCTTTAACAAGGGATTAAAGCATCTCCCACAAGTCATACTAACTTGAATACAAGAAAAATCAGATTGCTCTCCAAATTTCCTCTCAACATTTTTTTAGTTTTACAATTGGCAGTGGTATAATCAGGCTGTTTGGTTGCTTTTACAGTCCGCAACAATAAGGTGTTATGTGTTATTGCAATTGTGTTCTTGATTGGAATTTGTGGGCTGATATATAGATAGCTATTGTTCCACATTTTTCATTGTTGATATGGTACTTTCCTGAGACTATTTGAAAGCTGATATTATGTGTAAATCTGTGAAGAACAATTTGGTTAAAGTTGGGATAGGTTTGGAGTTACCAACGTCGAAAGGTAGCGAAAAGATGTAACGTTATGCTGTCCGTTTGTATGCTGCATAGAATTGTTGTGTGTCCTGGTTTTTGGACAGCTATAAGGCTGGTATGATGCTACACTAGGCTGTACATGGTGTGTAGATGTTAATGTGCAATAGAAAATACAATTAGAGGCAGAATAGTAGGAAAATATACTCGGAATTGTAGTTGCACACTTGCTGCCCGGGTGTTGTTTCTATGTGAAGTTGGGTGTCAAAGATGTGTCTATTGGCTTCTAATGCTAGTTTTATTACTTACTATGTTGTAGCTAAACATTTTGACGAAGGGAAGGTTATCCCAAGGTAATAGCGAGGTGGTACAGCGAGGTGTGTAAGACTATTTGCTTCCATTTTATTTGGCATGAAATCTATAGTTTTCCTTGGCACATAAAGGCGCTTACCAACTCCGATGTGACTATTAACTATGTCTCCACTCTGTCATATGTTTATATATTTTTTCACATAGTTACCTTCATAGCTAAATACATATGTGGATACCAACTTACATGAGTTCTTGTTGCCAAATAAAGCGGGGGGTAGCTCAAGGGGCTAAGGAAGAGGCTATCCAGGGATGAACCTGATACAGTTACCCCTGATCAGCTGGGTCTTTTACGGCATGCTGTGCACAGATTTTACAGATTCTACAGTAAAGGTAAAGTGATGTAAAGAATGTAAAGTACATGATCCCACAGTATAATCAAAGGTGGTTTCATATCATACATCAGTGCATAGTTTCACTTAAGTTGTTATTTCATATACAGTATTTCCTGCCTTATATATTCAGTACATTATCTCGTACTGACATCTCTTACGGGGGACCTGCATTTCATGCAGCAGTTACAGGTGCTAATAGATCTCCCCATTAAGAGTACAGGACATCCAACTGTGGTCACCAAGCTCCAGGTTGCTTCGGGGCTTTGCATGTCTTGAGCTTATTTTATTTGGTATTGTACAGTTAGTCGAGGTGGGGCCTATCCTGACCCTTATCAGATAACTTGTCATTATGTAGAGGCTTTGTAGACTATGTAAAGTACAATGTGGTCATATCTCGTATTTTAGACATCGTGGCCCTAACGGCCTAGTCATACACTTTTCCTTTTAGCTTGTTAGTGCTATTTACTTTATTAAAGGCACACGGAAGGTGGAATTCCTCATAATGCATATAGAAAACACATAGGTACAGGTTGGTTCTCCCGGGCCTTATCGGCAATGGGTGCCAGCCCGCCTTAATGGGATTTAGGGCGTGACACCTTAAGGCTTAGAAAATGATTTCAAAAGTTTGCATCTATCATCTTATGTAGGCTAGGGATACTACTTCTGAAATCCTTACTCTCAAAGCAGTCCCCATTTCTAATGAGTTTCTCAATATGTTGCTCTATGATTAACTCGGTGTTCCTCCCAATAAGAAATAATTTTGACATAATTCTCTTTCTTGATACCAATCTCTCTATTCCTCCTTATCTAATGACCTTGGGAAAACTTAAGGATTTAAATGATAGATTGAAGGATTTGTTCGATAAGAGCTTCATAAGGAAAACCATTATACTATAGGTTGTTGTCATGTTATTTATTAGAAAGAAGTATGGATTGCTTTGAATGTGTATACATTATCTTTAATTGAATAAGGTTACCATCAAGAACAAATATTCTATTGATAGAATCTATGATTTGTTTGACCAACTCCAAGGGGCAAGTTATTTCTCTAAGATTGATTTCTAATCCAATAATAACCAAATAAGAGATGGGTTGATATCCCAAAGATGACTTTTAGAATATGATATGGTCATTCAAGTTTTTGGTTATGCTATTTATTTTAAAAAATTCTCCTTAGCCTTAATGGAGTTGATGAATCGGGTATTCAAATCATACTTTGATATGGTTATGATGGTCTTCATTGACAACATATTGGTTTACTTCCAAAGTGAGAAAGATCATATGAGTCACTTGAGAATTATATTTCAAATATTAAGGGATCATTAATTATTTGTCAAATTTAGTAAATATGAGTTTTTGTTAAGGTTGGTATCATTTCATGGCCACATTATTTCTAGTGCAAATATTATAGTTGATCCTACGAAAATTAAGTGCTTAAAAATTTTCCTAAACCTTTGCCTTTATTAGATATTTTGAGTTTCCTAGGTTTGGATAGCTTTTATAGAAGGTTAGTAGATGGATTTTCATCTATTGCATCGCCTTTGACCAAGTTGACCCAGTAAAAGGTGAAGTTTCGATGGTCATATGAGTGTGAAAGAAGTTTTCAAGATGTGAAAGGTTGCCTTACTTCATCCCTTATATTGACATTACTAAAAGGACTGGATGGGTTTATTGCTCATGCATTGAACCTAGATATGTGTTGATGCAGCATAGTAAGGACATAGAATTTGTCTTTAGACAATATAAAGTACACGATAGTTACGACCCCTCCTATAACCTTGAATTGGTGGCAGTAGGTTTTGCCATGAAGATTTTGCATCACTATATTTATGGTGTTCATGTTGATATTTTTACCGACCATAAGATCTTACAATATTTATTTAGCCGAAGTGACTTAAACCTTTGACAAAGGAGATGGATTGAACCATTGAAGGACTATGACATGAGTGTGTTATACCATCTAGGTAAAGATAATGTGGTTGTCGATACTCTAAGCCAAATATCCATGAGTTGAGTTGCTCATGTTGAGTATGGAAGGAAATAATGCTTAAAGATACACATAGGGTAGCCCATTTGGCTATATGATTAGTTGCTGGTGTACTTTTCTAGACTTTGATCCGGTCTAGTGGTAGATATAAAGGCAAAGACAGAATTTGGTCCTATCTTTATTGAGTTGAATAAATTTGTTGCCATAAAGAAGATTGAGTTTTTGTCTCAAAGGGGAATAGGGGTACTTTTTTTCCAAGGTTTCCCATATGTTCCTAATATTGTTGGCCTTAAGGAGATGATATTGAGTGAAGCCTATAGTTCCTCATATTCAATTCATCTAGGATCCACCAAGATGTATAGAGACTTGAGGGAGGTGTATTGATTTGATTTTACGAAGAGGGACATAGCATAGTGTCTGGAAAAATGTTCTTGTCACGACCCAAGCTTAGGGCCTAGACGTAACATGACGAATGGGAAGCCCAAAGACAACCCGAACAAGCCTTTTAGCATATCTATACACATCCTTGGTTGCAGAAGCACATTAAACAAACATAAGAGTTAAATAAATAATAACAAAAAGGGACTAAGGGAAACCATTCATAATAATAATATAGTAAGAAGAGTCAAGCTTCAATAGCATAATCAAACCATGACATAATATCCAATGACACCTCTAACATAGAAAGGAGTGGGGGCCAAGACACTTTTCGGGCTCACCCTTATTTAATAAGTATTAAATATAAGAATAAGAATCTATAAAGCATGAATGAGAATAGCTATCACCCACAGAATTGAGGACTCACCAACTAGTTTTTTCACAAGAACCAACTAGACATGTGGAGGAGGAGGATGATCAAATGGAGCCTTGGTCCTTACATGGTAATATCATATAACTAGAGATTATGCATTAGTACATTTAAATGCACTAAGTTTGTCGGATACAATGCAACAAGAATCATAAGCCATAATAAAAAGATGCTTAATCATATTCAATGAACATAAGCTCAATATGCCATGTGTAATCAATGCGCAGGATGAAACATGCTTTAGATTCCTCATAATATAAAAAGATGCTTAATCATATTCAATGAACATAAGCTCAATATGCCATGTGTAATCAATGCGCAGGATGAAACATGCTTTAGAATAATCCTACTAGCATATCTTGTTTAAAACCATAAAGTAACATAAATAGATCATCCAACTACATTGTACTAAATGGTGAGGGATATAGCATAGGTCATAACCCCTACTAATAGGTAATGGGTAGTACATGAGGGTAGAGAAGTAGCATAGGTCATAACTCCTACATGTAAGTATGAGATAATGAATAGTACATGAGGTTAGAAAGATAACATAGATTATAACTCCTACATGTAAGCATAAGATAACACATAACATTGAATAACATATGAGGGTAAGGTGTACCACATATTTCATAATCCCTTCATATGAGTATAAGATATTGCATAATATCGAATAGTACATGAGGTTAAGGTATACAACATAGTTCATAACCCCTTAATGTAGAAATTGGCCTTGTACTAGAGGGTAAGGCATATAACATAGTACATAATCCCTTCTAGTAGGCTTCACAATTCACAAGAGCATAAACCTTAGCGTAAGAACTCAATAACTCGTCACTAATCGGGACATGCAAAAATTATCTAATAGGTTATAGGAGAACATGACAATCCTTGTCAAGACATTTTATCAAACATGTGCCATGCATACATGGACACATGTTTAAATCATGCAAAATGCAAGAGTATGCATCATGAAATAGTGAAATCAATGCATCTTAAAATCATGTAAATCAACCAACCAACATCATGGTAAAACCCTGTCAAGACCCAAGCCTAGGGTCTAGACATGGCCGGTGAATGGGGAACCCGAAGGAACCCCAAACAAGCCTTATAGCATATCATTACACATCCTTAGTCAAGGAAGCAATTAAAATGACAATAGTAGACAAGTCTAAGTCAGGGGAATAGGGACTAAGTGTAAACCTCCATATCACAAACATCATAAAACAAGAGAGTCAAGGCTCATAGCATAGATACATATCATGTCCAACAACATCTTTACTACATAGATAAGAGCGGGGGCCATGATAAGCAACCGGGCTCACCCTCATAGTCAAAACATAACCAAAAGAGAAATAGTCTTAATACATAGCAAGAGATCATAAGTAACATCCCTGGAATGGAGGACCCACCAACAAGCTTGATAGAAGTTGTACTAGCACCTGGAGGAGGATGCTAAAATGGGGCTCCGGTTCCTATATGGTGATATTATGTACATATAGAGTATGCGTTAGTATATTTGAATGTACAAAGTATGTAAGATACAATGCAATAATAGATATACATTATAATTAAAATGCTTAATTAGACAAGAGATGAGCATATCGCAATATGACATGAATGGAAGATGCTTGAAGTAAATCATACTTTTATAGAATATAACACATGTGTAGGGAGTGACCATTCTTAGTGCAATCCAATGCCTACGACCTGCTTGGAGAGGCGCATGAGGTACGACCCCTTCATGAGGTTTTTAAGGTACAAACTCCTCAATGGTTTAATGGGTACACACCCCCAACATGGTTGATGGAGTACAAACCCCCTAACAAGGTTGATGGGTACAAAACCCCAACATGGTTGATGGATAGTCATACCCTACCACACGTGGTGACTGGAGTACAAACACCCCGATAGGTTGATGAGTACAAATCCCAAATAAGGTTGATGGATATTCATACCTTACCACCCATGATGACTGGAGTACAAACCCCTAATAATTTTTGAAGGTACGAACCCCTTGACACGATTACTCAGTGTGCAACCCTCGAGTAGGGAATGGTCATAATCAAACACTATATAAAAGAATATCATTTATACATTCATCCATCTCGTCATCATATAGTCACCATATATATGCATATATTTCATCATCATTTCATCATTACTCCATCATTATTTTATCATCATATAGTCATTAAACTCATAAGACAAGCATTAGACCCTCAACTCCTCAAGAAACCATAACCAGATATTTTATCAAACACTTAGAGGGTGTGTAGTGCTAGTGTAAAACTATATAATTCAAGGGTGAAATCATCCTAGAAAATTCAATGTAAAACCTTTAATGGATACTTGGTAATGCCCTCAAGAAATATACATTAAAACCCTTCATCAGATCTTTCAATAAATCTTAGATTTATAGCCCACAATATAGTAAAACAGTGATAATTTCATAAACCCTAACATAGTGTGCACTGATTTTCATAATAGATAAGACCCATGAGTAAATCAACTTTAAATCATGCAATTTTGAGGAAATGAAAGCTTAGGCATCATGGGTGAAAAGAATCCATGAAAGAAAATCACATACATTAGCTTTGGAGATGAACTTGATGATGATTGGAGATAGAGATTTGATGTTCGGTCGAATTCCTTAAGATTTGGAGAAGGTTTTGGCACTTGAATTTTGAAAAAAATACAATACTAAGTGTTTGAGTGAGTATTGGGAAATTTTTTGAATTATATGAGGGTGAAATAAGGCTAAGTATAGTTATTTTCATATATTGGAACGCTTAGGCTCAAGACTTAAATGTCTTGGACCGAAACTAAAACCTATCACCAAAATAATATGCGCTAGTGATAAGAAATAGCTACTGGAAATTGACACTTTGAAATATCTGGTTTTGCTATGGTTGCGCTAAAATAGGGGTTATATCCATCTACCCCTCAATTTGACCCCCTGAACAAGAATATGAAGTTGGATTTTTCACACTCACGGATTTTGAGATATTTGGAAATTATGATTCTGGGCACTTCCGAGGCATATTTTTGGGCACTTTTTGGGTTCATTTTAATATCTCTCCCTTAGGAAGATTCATCCCCGAATATCAAAGAAATATATATGAGAGATGTAAACATGAAAAATTCAGCCCACATAGAGATGCAACAATGCACTTGAACACCATTTCGAATATCTCATCATAAGTGTAAAATCATCATGGACTGTCTTAATATAATCATCAATGCACGTAATGACATAGGGGCTAAAGCATAAGGATTAGAATTCATAAAAGGACTTGATGTGTTATCAAAAACTTGAATATAATGAATGAGGTACGAATATTGCTCCTCTATGCCCATTACGGCTCCTCGAGAGATACTATCGACTTGACGATTCTCCCAATAGGCCTTGAGAAACACTACACCCTTACAAATTAACATTTTCCTCATATCCACCCAACCTCTCAACACTACCTCCTCATAGGTCGACTCATTCCCCACAATGTACACAAGTGCAAGAGTACCATATCATTTGGATCACCAACACCCCTCCTCAATCCTATAAACCTGAAGAACTGAATGAACCATATCCATATCCAAAGGCACTTCCAATTTGTACGCAACCTCATGAACCTTCCTCAACACCCTATAAAGATTCACAAAACATGAATTCAATTCCCTCTTTACTGTGGCAAACCAAACCTTTCATGAGAGAAACATTCAATTAGCCCCAATTACTAACTTTGAATTCAAACTCTCTTTTTCACACTTCGACATAGGACTTTTGATGATTTTGGGCTGTCTCAAACCTTTCCCTAATCAACCTCACCTTCTCCATAGCATCCATTACCCGATTTCAACCCAAGAAAGCCATATCTCCCACTTTAAACCACCCAAATTGGTGATCTACAATGCCTACAATAGAAGGCTTCAAAAGGAGTCTTATCGATGCTAGAATGATAGCTATTGTTATAGGCAAACTCAATCAAAGGAAGATAATCATCCCAAATACTCTTGAACACTAAAATATGACCTTAAGAATATCCTGAAGTAATCTCACCAACTCATGAATGTACAATTCAGCATACTTTTCGGCACCACAAATAGTCCTATCCGGTAGAAAGTGAGCCAATTTTGTCATCCTATCAACCATACCCCAAATATAATCAAAACCCTTTCTAGTCTTGGGCAATCCAACCATAAAATCCATGTTACTTTCCTCCTACTTCCAAGTAGTGATCATTATGTCTTGGGTTAGGCCATCTGGCCTTTGATGCTCAGCTGTAACGTGTTGACAATTATGAAAACCGGAAACAAATTTGGCAATGCCATTCCTCATATCCCCTACCAATACACCTCTCTCAAATCCCTATAAATTTGGTAGAATCGACATGAATAAAATAAGAAAAATTATGGGCTTCATCAAGGATCTTTTTGTCATACCCTAATATCTCGTTATTGCAGACCGGCACCCGTTGTTGATAAGGCTTGGGAGAACCAACCTATTTCCATATGTTTTCTATACATATTATAAGGGATTTCAACATCTAACATACCTTTAAGAAAGTAAACAGTAATAACAAGCCAAAAGGAAATGCATATGGCTAGGTCGTTGGGGCCACGTTGCCTAAAGTATGACATATGACCACACTTTAATTTACATAGTCTACAAAGCCTCTAGATAAGAAAGAGTATCTGATAAGGGTCAGGAAAGGTCCCGCCTTGACTAACTATATAGCACAAATATATAAGGTCTATACATGCAAAGCTCCAAAGCAACTTGGAGCTTGGTAACAGTAACTGGATATCTTGTACTCCTACTGGGGAGATCTACTAGCACCTGTACCTGCAGCATGAAATGCAGGTCCCTCATAAGGGACGTCAGTATAAGATAATGTAATGAATATGTAAGGCAGGAAATACTATATATAAAGTAAAAACTCAAATGAAACTATGCACTGGTGTAGGTTAAGAGACCACCTTAGTTAAACTGTGGGATCATGCACTTTATGTTCTTTTTATCCCTTCACCTTTACTGTATAATCTGTGCACAGTATGTAATACAAATGACTAGCTGATCAGTGGTAAATCTATATCATGATCAACCATGGCTAGGCTTTTGCTTTGACCTCTTGGGCTACCCCCATCATAAGATCGACCCTAGCTAGGCAATTCTTCCACCCCTCGAGTTACCATCCATCAATAATTAATGTATATACAAAACCTTCCAATTACTTTTGAGATAATACTTTTGTGTGGTCATAATATTAGAGCTGTAAGACTGTAGATATGCATATGACATGTAAATAATCACAAAATACAATAGCATAATGAATAGAGTAGGTTACACAAATTATGAAATGCGTTGGAGGTAGAACAACACATGAACTTTATTTAGTAGAACAAACTCGTATATCTTGGTATCTAGGTATGTATGCAGATTTGAACGTGATTATATATGGGAACATATGAATGTTTGAAAGAGTTAAGCCATGGTTAATAGATTTGTTAGATTTTGTAAGTGCCTTTATAAGCCAAGAGAGAATCTAGATTTCATGCCAAGTAATACGAAATTAAGTAGCCTTACATACCTCGCTGTATGACCTCGCTATTTCCTTGAGATAACCTTCCCTTCCTCCTAATATTTTTCTACAGTATTGTAGGTGATAAAACTAGCATTAGTAGCCAATAGACACATCTTGGTAGGCCAATATCTTAAAGAAATAACATGTGGGCAGTAAGCGGAAAATTATGAACCCAAGCATATTCTTTCAACCTTTCCACCACTCATCATATTTTCTAATACACATTCTCATATACACATCATGTGAAGCATGTTTGAGTTCTATAATAGTCTTACAATAGCCTACAAAGTACAACACATAATAATTTTATGGAACATTTAAATAGGCAGCATAACGTTACATCTCTTCGCTACATTTCGACGTCGACAATTCCAAACCTGTTCCAACTTTAACCAAACTATATCCAATATTTTTTTTACACATAAAACCAGTCTTACAATAGTCCACAAATACTCCCAAATTAGGTGAAGGTCGTGAGACAACAATTTCCTATTTCAAACTCACAAGTTTCTTTTAAGAGTACAACTAAGATATCTTGTGATAAATCATCTTTGTGGACTGCAATAGAGGTAAAGCAGCCTAGTTACATCACTATCAAACCAACCTTTATTAAAGACCTATATCTTACTTCATAGTACAGCCAACCAAGAAGAGAATAGCCCCTTAACTACATCTTGGGCCCTTTTTATTCTTCATCTTGGGCTGTAAGTATAGTCCATTTATAATAATACATGGGCTAAAGTTACACCCTTAACATAGATTTTAGTCATGACAGGACTTGGACAAATTCAACGTTGGGCCTCGTCTCCGTTTATCTAACAAATTTAAGCAAAGTAAGTAGGTGACTCACTACTAGCTTCCTAAGTCCTACAAGCACCTTATTCCTCTCTCTTGGTTTAGGGTCGTGGTCTCCTTAATTTGACTTAAAACTTATTTACAATTGACACTCTTCAATATTAGAAATACATAACGCCCTCTACTTGAGATTGATGCACTTAAAAAAATTGATGCTAATTTGAAAAACCATATCATGTTTCATTTGCATAATACTAGTATTATAAAATGTGGTGTGTTACATCCTACCCCCTTAGGAACATTCGTCCTCGAATGTTAGAACAGTTAAATAGCCTAACCAAGTTTAAAATTTTACTTACACAAACTTTTGACAACACATTAAGTATTTAATCACACTTACCTATTAGTGTCCCAATTCTGCATGTTGGATTTCCTCTTTAGCTCCAAATAAGTAAGGGTATTTTGTTTTCATCTCGTCCTAGGCCTCCTATATTATTTTTTTTGCCCGCTGGTTCCTCCAAAATACTTTCACTGAAGCTATTTCTTTATTCCTTAGTTTCTTAACTTGACAATCTAGAATAGCAACATGTACCTCTTCATAGGTGAGATCTTCTGTAACCTGCACATCCTCACTAGGAGTGATACGGGATGGGAAACCTATGCCTTTTCGGAGCATTAAGACATGAAATACTTGATGAACCACTAAAACCCTTGGGGAAGCTCCAGTTCATATGTAACCTACCCGAACCTCTTAATAATCTGATGTGGCACTATGTAATGTGGGCTTAGTTTTCCTTTCTTACCAAATCTTATAACCCCTTTCATTGGAGATACCTTTAAAAATACCAAATCCCTTACTAAAAACTCTGGTCCAATTCCTACTAGAATCCGCATATGATTTGTGATGACTTTTGGCTGTTTCTAGCCATTGTTATATTACCTTAACTTTCTCCATGGCTTGTTGTAATAGATTCGGCCCAAGTAAGGTGGTTTAACCCACTTCAAACCATCCAATCGGAGACCAACATTTCCTTTTATACAAAGCTTCGTAAGGTGCCATCTTGATACTTTAGTGGTAGCTATTATTATATGCAAATTCAATAAGGGGTAAATGTTCCACCCAACTACCTTTAAAGTCCAATGCATAAGCTCACAATATATCTTCAAGTGTTTCAATGGTACGTATTGCTTGACCATCTGTTTGAGGGTAGAAAGTTGTACTCAAATTCACTTGTGTCTCTAAACTCCTTTGGAAGGACTTCCAAAAATTTGTAGTGAATTGAGCTCCTCGGTCAGATATAATGGAGATTGGGACACTATGTAGCCTGACTATCTCTTTAAGGTATAGCTTAGAATACTCCTCAGCTGTATAATCACTCCTGACTTGCAAGAAGTGTGCTGACTTTGTGAGTTATTCAACTATTACCCATATGGAGTCAAACTTCTGAAATGAGTGAGGCAAACTGGTAACAAAATCCATATTGATCATATCCAACTTCTATGTTGGAAGCTCTATACATTGCATATAACCTCCTGGCTTTTGGTGTTCTACTTTCACTTGTTGGCATTTGGGACATTGAGCCACAAATTTTGCAAGGTCCCTTTTCATGCCTCCCCATCAAAACATTCCCTTCAGGTCATGGTATATCTTAGTTGATCCTGGATGGATAGATTATCTGGAATGATGGGCTTCTTCCATTATCCTCTTTCTTAATCCACTAATATCAGGCACATATGTTCTATTTTGGCAATAGAGTACTCCATTTTGTGTAAGGTTAAAGCCCTTTATCATACCCTGACTCACCTTTACCTTAAGTTGTAGTAGAACAGGATCCTCAAACTATTTTTCTTTGATATCTATTTCCAATAAAGATATTGCTGCATTATGTACAATAATCCCTTCCTTTGGGGTTTCAAGAAGACAAACTCCCAAGGTAGCTAGTTGACGCGGATCCTTAGCCACTCGTTGACTTAACCTGGCCTGATCATCAGTATTCAGGATTGCCTTACGACTCAGAGCATCAGCTACCACATTTGCCTTCCCCGAATGGTATAGTATATCAATGTCATAATCGTTTATTAGCTCGAACCATCTCTGTTGTCTTAGATTTAGGTCTTTCTACTTGAAAATATACTGCAAACTCTTACGATTAGTATATATATCAACATGAACCCCATACAAATAGTGGTGCCATATTTTCAATGCAAACACAACAACTGCTAGTTCAAGATCATATGTAGGATAGTTTTTCTCATGTGGTTGTAGCTGTCTGGATGTATAAGAAATAACCCTACCATGTTGTGTCAGTACACAACCTAAGCAAACTCCAAAAGCATCACAATACACTGCATACCCCTTGGTGCCTTCTGGAAGTACTAGCACAGGTGCAGAAGTTAGCTTATTTTTCAGCTCACGGAAGCTCCTTTCACATGCATCATTCTATTGGAACTTGGTTGCCTTATGTATCAACTTTGTTAGAGGTACAAAAATAGAAGAAAAACCTTTAATGAACCTTCTATAATAACCTGGGAACTTGACTGCCTTATGTGTCAACTTTGTTAGAGGTGCAGAAATAAAAGAAAAACCTTTAAACTTCTGTAGGTGTCGTTGGTCTTGGCCAATCGTTCACAGCTTCTTTCTTTTGTGAATTAACCCTTATTCCCTCGTTAGAGACAATATGACCTAAGAATGCCACTGAGTTTAGCCAAAATTCACATTTAGAAAATTTGGCATACAACTGTCTATCACGAAGAACCTATAGCATTTATCGTAAGTGATTTACGTAGTCCTCTTCTGATCTTGAATATACCAAAATGTCATCTATAAATACTATCATGAACACATCCAAGAATGGCTTCAATACCCTACTCATCAGATCCACAAAAACTGTTGGTGCATTCGTTACCCCAAATGACACAACAAGAAATTCAAAGTGACCATAACGTGTTCTGAAAGTAATCTTAGGTATATCTTTCTCCTTCACTCTCACTTGATGATAACCTGATCTCAAATCAATTTTTGAAAAGCATCTGGCACCCTGTAACTAATTAAATAAATCATCAATCCTGGGGAGGGGGTATTTATTATTAGTTGTCACACTATTCAATTATCAATAATCGATACACATTCTCAATGTTCTATCCTTTTTATGTACAAATAATACTGGTGCACCCCAAGGGAACACACTAGGTCTTATAAAACCCTTCTCTAATAAGTCTTTTAACTACTCTTTTAATTCACACAATTCTATTGGGGCCATTCTATATAGAGGGATAGAAATAGGTTGAGTGCCTGGAAGTAAGTCAATACCAAAACCTATTTCTTGTTCTGGAGGTAAACCTAGAAGATCTTTAGGGAACACATCAGCAAATTCATTCACCATTGGGATTTATTTAAGAGTTGGCGATTCTGCCCCCATATCTCTCACTCTAACTAAATGACATATATACCCCTTAGATACCATATTTTTTGCCTTAAAATAAGAGATAAACTTACCCTTTGGTGCCCCAATATTGCCTTCCTATTCAAGAACTGCCTCATTAGAAAAGTGGAAGTACACTCTCTTAGTTGGCAATCCATGGTGGCGTAGCAAGAAGCTAACCAATCCATACCCATTATAACATCATATTCCACCATTTCTAGCTCAATAAAGTCAGCCAATGTGTCACAGTCACAAATAGTTACTACACAACATAATAAACCCTTCTAGCCATAACAGATTTACTAGTTGGTGTGGACACTTCAAATGGTTTGTTCAATAATTTGGTTATTCTCTTAAGCTTCCCAGCAACTAGTGGGATAATGTATGATAGTATAGAACCAGTATCAATTAATGTATATATGTTATGTAATAAGATGGACAATGTACCTATGACCACATCAGGTGAAGCTTCCAAATTTTGTCGAATCCCCAGAGCATACGTGCGATTTTAGACTCCGCTAGAGCTAGCTGCCCCTCTTACACCTCTACCACGACCTGTAGGTGCTTTTTGACCTCTATCTAATGGAAGAACTGACTATGATAATGCAACAGTTCACCTAGTAGATTATGCTACATCACCCATACGTCTCCTCGGGCAATCTCTTATCATATGTCCTGGCTTACCAGACCAATAACAAGCGTCTGTCCCACCACGACATATACCTGAATGACTTCTTTCATGTTATCTATAAGGCTATGTAGGGGTCATTTCCTGGCTTACTGAATATCCCGCTATCCGGGCGCCTTGCCCTTCACCTTTTGGACCAAACTGATTTCTCCTAAACCCCTAAAGTGGTGGTGGAGCACTAGCTGCAGAGTAGGAGGATGATGGTCTAGGCGGTCTATTAAGAAACTGAGGCCTAAGCTCACCTTGGGACGAAGTAAACTACCCTGTAGACCTGGCCTTCTTAGACTGCGCCCTTTCTAAATCTTATGTCTTTCTCCTTTGCCTCTGGTCCTCCAATTTCTGTGTAAAAGCTTGCATTCTCGCTGTCCATGTGTTTGTTCAAAGAAGCAATGTTACAGTCTTTGACCAAATATGCCTCCAATCTATCCATATA
>DF365785.1:6027-16771 GCA_000787875.1 Solanum virginianum
AAGCTTAATTAGGATATCAAAAGTCTATAGTAAGAATACAGTTTAGACAGAGACCATTCAAATCAGTCCAACCCAATCCAATCCAATCAGAGTACTATCAAGACCTATATGAGAGATTTTTTAACCGACAACCATCACCTATGAGCCGATGATGATATAACTAAGCTATGTCGTTGCCCACTCATCCAATAACTTGCAGCGTAAGGGAAAATCATCACCATTGGATCTATAATCAATTAAATCAAACCCTTTTTAAGAACTTTAGAGGTATGTCCCATTTCTCATCCTATGCTAGCCGCATAATTATTGAGTTCAAGTGTTACTTAGTTTTATTCAACTCGGTACTCAATACTCTTTCCAAGACTCAGTGCTCATAAAACTCTATACAATCAATCCCAATCTATCCAACCAATCTAGTCTTTTAACGACTATTATCAATTCATTGATTCTGTCACAATCAAACCTTTTGGCCTATTAATTATACAATTAACGCTCAATCACATCTTTTAAGAGTAGTTTAGACATATAGTTGTGATAACATATAATTGGGTTCAATCATTTGGGTTCAATTATGAAGATTACATTTAACCATCAAGTTCATGGGACTATCATCATGTTCACATGGAAATGCCACAGGGCATCTGGTAGGATTTTATGGGCCAAGTAACAGGAAACAACCAATTTCGATTGTTTTTTGTGTGTGTTAGCCCATGGTTTGTGGCATTGCCTGGGGATCCAGGCCAAAATTCCTGACAAATTACACCCACTAATCTGTAACGAGCCTAGCAAGATTCCCAAGGGGTCTGCAATTCTGTAGGACACCTAGTAGGATTTTATGGAACAAGTAACAGGAAACAAGTGATTTTGACAGTTTTTCATGGGTGTTAGCCCATGGTTTGTGGTGCTGCCTAGGGATCCAGGCCAACTTTCCCTAAAAATTACACCAATCCATCTATAACAAGCCCGGCAAGAGGTCCAGGTGACCCGATGTCACCGCAGGACGCCTGGTAGGATTCTTTTTCTTATAACTTTGAGATACTTAACAATAGGCCTAGGTAGACCGGCGGGAATGCAGGACATTTGGTAGGATTTTATGGGCCAAGCAACATGAAACAGATGATTTTGGCAGTTTTTTATGGGTGTTAGCCAATGGTTTCTGGCGCTGCTTGAGGATTCGAGCCAAATTTCTTGAAACATTACACCGATCCATCTATTACGAGCATGACAAGAGGCCCAGGTGGCTCGTTAGTGCCGTAGGACACCAGGTAGGATTTTATGGGCCAAGCAACAGGAAATAGGCAAATTGACATTTGTTCATAGGTATAAGCCCACAGTATGTGGTGCTGCCCGGGGATCCGGGCCAACTTTCTCAAAAAATTACACTAAACCATCTGTAATGACCTTAACAAGAAATTCAGGTATCCCAGTAATGCCGTAGGATGCCTGATAGATTTTATGGTCCAAGCAATAGCAAACAGGCGATTTTGATAATTTTTCGTGGGTGTTAGCCCATAGTGGTATATTTGGGGATCCGAACAAACTTTCTCGAAGTATTACATCAAAACATTCATAACGAGCCCAGCAAGAGGCCTAGGTGGCCGATGCCACCGTAGGATGCCTGGTAGGAATTTATGGGCTAAGAAATAGGAAACAGACGATTACAATAGTTTTTCATAGGTATTAGGCACAGTTTGTGACTCTGCTAAGGATTTAGGTCAACTTTCCTAAAAAATTATGCCAATCCCTAACAAGCACGGTAAGAGGCCTAGGTAGCCCAGTGGTGCTGCAGGACACCTAGTAGGATTTTATAGGCCAAGCAATAGGAAACAGGCGATTTCAAAAGTTTTTCGTGGATGTTAGTTTATGGTTTGTGGCGCTGCCTAGGGATCCAGGCAACTTTCCCAAAAACTACATCTCCTTGCAAGAGGTTTAGGTGGCCAATGGCACCATAGGACGCCTACTAGGATTTTATGGGACAAGCAATAGGAAACAAATGATTTAGGTAGTTTTTCGTGGGTTTTAGCCCACGATTTGTAGCGTTGCTCGAGTATCCAGGCCAACTTCTTAAAATATTATACTAACCCATCCATAATGAGTTCGACAAGAGGCCCAGGTAGCCCATTACCGCCGCAAGACGCCTGCTAGGATTTTATGGGTAAAAGACAGAGGAAACAGGCAATTTTAAAAGTTTTTTTAGGGTGTTAGCCCACTATTTGTGATGTTTCCCAGGGACCCGAGCCAACTTTCCTGAAAAATTACATCACCCATCCGTACCGAGCCTAGTAAAAGGCTTAGGGTACCCGTTGGATTTGCAGGATGCTTGGTAGAATTTTATTGGCGAAACAACAGGAAACATTTCATTTCAACAGTTTTTCATGGGTGTTAGCCAATGTTTGTGGCACTGTACGAGGATCTAGGCTGACTTTCTCAAACAATTATATTGACCCATTCTAATGAGCCCGACAAGAGGCCCAGATGCCCCGATGATATCGCAGGATACCTGCTAGGATTTTAGTAGCAATGCAACAAGAAACAGACGATTTTGATAATTTTTCGTGGATGTTAGCCCATGGTTTGTGGTGCTGCTTGGGGACCTGGGCTAGCTTTCTCGAAACATTAAGCCTACCTATCGACAATGAGCCTGGCAAAAGGCCCAGGTGTCCTAGCAGCATCGCAAGATGCCTAGTAGGATTTTATGGGCCAAGCAACAGGAAACAAATGATTTCGATAATTCTTCGTGGGTGTTAGGCCATGGTTTTTGACAATGCCCGGGGATTCGAGCCAACTTTCCTAAAACATTACAAAAACCCATCTGTAACAATCCCAACAAGAAGCCCAGGTGGTCCAGCGGTGGCGTAGGACTCGTGACAAGATTTTATGGGCCGAGCAATAGAAAATAGGCAATTTTGATAATTTTTTGTGGGTGTTAACCCACAATATATGGCGCTGCCCTGGTATCCAGGCCAAATTTCCTGAAAAATTATACTGACCCATTTGTAAAGAGCCCAGCAGGAGACCCTAGTGTCCTGGCGGTGCCGCAGGATGCTTGGTAGGATTTTATGGGCCAAGAAATAGGAAACATGCGATTTTGACTATTTCTCGTGGGCTTTAGCCCACAATTTGTGGTGCTATCCGAGAATCCAGGCCAACTTTTCCAAAAACATTACACCCATCCATCCATAACGAGCCCAACAAGAGGCAGTGGTGGCCCAGAGGCACCGCAGGATTCTCGGTAGGATTTTGTGGACCAAGTAACTATAAATAGGCAATTTCGATGGTTTTTCATAGGTGTTAGCCCACAGTCTAGCTGCTTGGGGATCCAGGCCAACTTTCTCGAAATATTACACCAACCCATCTATAATGAGCCTGACAAGAAGTAAGGTGGCTGGACGGCGCCATAGGATGCCTGGTGTGAGCCCACAACTTTTGGCGCTTCCCGAAGATCTGGGCCAACTTTCCCAAACAAATACACTGACTCATCCATAGCGAGCCCGGCAAGAGGCCCAGGTGGCCCAGCGGCACCGTAGGATGCCTGGTAGGATTTTATGAGCCAAGTAATAGAAAACAAGCAATTTCGATAGTTTTTCATAGGTGTTAGCCCATGATTTGTGGCACCACTTGGGAATTCGACCTAAATTTACCAAAATATCATACTGACCCATCCGTAACAAGCTCAAAAAGAGGCCTAGGTGGACCGATGGCACCACAAGATGACTAGTAGGATTTTATGGGCCAAGCAACAGGAAACATGCGATTTTGGTAGTTTTTTTAGAGTGTTAGCCCATAATTTATGGTATTGCTCGGGGATCAGGGCTAAATTTCTCTATATTACACTGACCTATCCATAACTAGCTTGACAAGAATCTTAGGTGGCCCAGTGGTACAGCAGGATGCCTGGCACGATTTTATGGGCCAAGCAACACGAAATGGGTGAGTTCGGCTGTTTTTCATAGGTGTTAACCCATGGTTTGTGGCGCTGCACGGGGATCTAGGCTAAATTTTCCAAAAAATCATACCGACCTGTATGTAACGAGCCCAACAAGAGGTCTAGGTGGACCAGAGGCACCGCTGGACACCTGGTAGTATTTTATGTGCCAAACAACTCGAAACCAACAATTTTGACAGTTTTTGGTGGGTGTTAGCCTTTTTATTCGTAACCAAGTACATCTGTACCAAGCCCGGTGAGAGGCCAAATTTTTCCATTAATGAATGGAATACCCTTTTTATTCATAACCAAGTACTAGTATAATTAGGAAAGAGACCACCCAATTATATATAGGTATTAATGTGGGAGAGGCAAAGAGGAACATAGCTTGAGACTTCAGACATGGAACAAATAATCCAAAAATTTAGACATTTTACAAATTTAACAATAGCTCGGTCTCGGGAACTTGGAGATGACATGATATTCGAGATACTATCATGGCTACTTGCCAAGTCTCTGATGCAATTCAAGTGTGTTTGTAAAGCTTGGAATACTTTGATATGATATGATCCTTACTTTGTCAAGTCCCACTTTACTCGTTCTCATATTCGTGGTCTCTCAGCCACTCAACTGATATTTCAGCTGCATATCCTACCTCCTCCCCCAAATATAACACATATCATTCCTCCTCCTCTCCAAAGAATAACACAACGAGATAAAGAATTTTCTTTAAAACTCGCACCTCAACATTATTAAGAGACAAGTTCTAAGATTTTTTTCTGTTCAAATCAATGCAATGGCCTTATCTGTTTCTATAAGGCTGAACATGTCTCAACTTCACTTATACAATGTCACCACAGGAGAGATGAAAGTTCTGCCAATAAATTTTTATTTCAAGGAGGCTCATTGTGCTAAATTGTTTCTGGGATTTGATATGGTCACGGAAAAATACAAATTGGTACATGTTATTCTCTACATATATCAACCAAAGATTAGGATGTTAACTTTTGGAACTAACGCATGGCGTGAAATAGAATTAATTCATGAAAATTATTTTCTCAGTTATTTTATCAGGGAACATATTTCCTCGATGGGATGCTTTATTGCAGTTCCGATATATCTGATAGTTCAATCGACTTCTTCAACTTTGGAGAGGAGAAATTCGGGATTTCTGATAATGTGAAGGTAAGTTGTCTGATAGTTCAATCGACTTCTTCAACTTTGGAGAGGAGAAATTCGGGATTCTTTTAAAAGATGACTTGAAAAAACTTATGGTGAAATATAAGTTTGATAATGACAACAATTCAACAAAGATTGCCAGCTTGCCTGAAGCAGAAAAGAGTAAAATGATAGGGCCTATTATAGCAACAACGAGCTTGATCAATACTGTACCAGATAATATTGTGTTCCCTGCTAATCTTGAGGCAATGCATTTAGGATGTGTACGAACTTACTGGTGCACACTCAAAGTTGAAAGACATAGATGTAAATGGCGCAAAATTAAAAGATACGTTTATGTATTATGCTTTAATTATTTCACCTAAGAATGAAAACTTTCAAGCTTTTTAGACCAAAATTTACAGAATATTTTGTTTTTGTAAAGATCAATTGCCAATTGGATAGGAAGGATAAAGTTTTTTTTTCAATTACCAACTGTATTTATATTTTTTGAGGGTCCTATTACATTTCTAAACTTTTATATTATCTGTTGTAATGTAAGTTTTGCGATCCATGACTATCTTTCTGCTACATATATAAATTGTATACACTAATAATTGATATCACGAGCCTTCTTACATATAACTTATAATGTAAAAAGAATTCCATGATTCCTATACATGTTTTGATAAAGAATACATGTATGAATCATTTTCTTGATGAGTTGATGTTTGCTAGAGTTTCTGGAATTTACACTTTTCATCAAGTATGAATTGTCTTTTTCTTTTTCTGGAGTCATGACATCAGCCTTTTAGTTTCAAACTTCCTAAACTATTAATTTCACATAATCCTCCCAAGGTTTATGTTCCCAGATCTTCGAGTTATTCACAATCTACTTCAGTTTATAATTCACTGAAGTAATAAATACATCAAAATTCAATCAACACAAACTTCCAAATGATTTTATTATGATCATAGCACTTCACTTGCCAGACTGCCTTTTTGTTTACTTCAAGAGTCACACATCTGCACGATCTCCATTGCCTTTTTAAGCACCATCCTTAGGTTGAGTTTTACTTTATTTTGAACTCCTCCTCAGTTTTGAATCTGTTTCCCTAGAATTCATCTTTAGTTAGAACATGTTTTGGCTGCACTTCTTCACTTGTCTTAATTGACTTACATGTTTAATCGTCATTTGTCCATCATCAAAACTGCAGCAACCCAACAAATTACTCCTTATTAATGATGACAAACCTCCTAGCTTTGTGATTGCTAACATCTTCCCTATAGAGACCAAACTGAAGAACACTAGAATGAAACAAGTTAGTAGATATGGGTTATAAACATTGCACAACTCCCGGTAGCTTCCCCTTTTTGGCATCATTGAAAAGAGGCACCTGTAATAGACATAATCAGAAAGAGACAAACATAATTCAAGGCCACTAGGGCTATCACCAATGTAAACAGAGCAAGACTAAGCAAAAACATTAACGTATATTAAAGATAGCAGACAATAGTTAAGCAAAGTTCCCCGTGCAGTGTGATCTCTAGCTCAGAGATCTTGGAAAGTAGAGTACCCTTGCGCAAACTCCTGATGGAAAGAAGCCAACTTAGTAGTCTTGGCGTCCAGGGAAGTTTGTATCCTTTGAAGAGGTGTACCAGCACGCTGTATAGAACTAGGTAAAGCAACATGATTCACCTCCCACAAGACATATTTGGTAGTCTGCATGGTCTAAACCTGGACAGGAACAGAGTAGCCCTTGAAGTTCTTGGAGAGTCAAAATCCTTAGGGTAATGTATGCCCATTCTTATCCTAAATAAGAATCCACTGCATGCGCTTGATGATCAGACTTTGTCACATTTATGTGAACTTCAAATTCCAACATTTTCATTAGAGTCAGATCAGTGTAACTAGCCTTCGATCTCTGCTCCTTCATTGGAATGAGTATTTTATGCACCATATCAAAATAGAGCTTGTGAAGTGAAGACATCTCACGTCAAAAAACCCTTCTGTACTGAGACAAAGTAGGACGACCCAAAACTTTTCTAGAAATCTCAAGAGCAGAGACCAAATTATCCAAGGGTGCACCCTCATATCAGACGTAGTGATCCCAGCCAGCATTGGGAATGCCAAAATTCAAGAGATGTCCACAACCACTAGCTGAATGGACTAACCTCAAACAGTAGTAGTAAACACAGAGTCCTGGGCCATTTCTCTACCACAAAACTTATACATCTCAGGTTTAGCAAACTTGCGCTAAATATCCCCTTGTAGTAGTAATTGAGACCATCCCTGAACTTGTAGTTTTGTCAAGAAAATCTCCATTTCTCATCCCCCAAACTAGTAATTACATGACCTCCGATAAGGGGACATTTTTGAAAATGAATGAGAGACAGAAGATCAAAGTCAGAGGTGTCAAGATTAATGTTATTAGGTTCAGAGTTAGAATCATCCAAAGAACTAGGTGGTGGAACCTGTTTCTTTCCTCCTAAAGAAACCTTTGCTTTAGGAGATGACTGGGTGGTGGAAGAAGATGTAGGTTTCTTGGGAAAAGGAGGAGGCGCTGGACAAGAAGGTTTGGGAATAATCTTCTTATGAACAACATCCTTGTGTACCCTTCGCAACAAAAGATCACCCTGGGATGATTTAGGACCAGAGGATGAACCCAAAGAAACTTTGTGTTTCTTAATCTTTTGGACGCCTGTTGAAGGGTTGAGTCTTCCATCCGTTTGTAATTTTTTGGTTTGAGGAACCTATGAGGAACCAAATGCAGTAACCCATTCAGGAGATAGAAAATCATCTAGAACTTCAATAGATTCTCCAATGTCCTGCCTCAATTGACTCCTCACTCATTTAAGAATTCGATTGGCAATAGGTAAGTCATCTACAGGACGAATTGAAGAGGAATAATGTCCAATCCTTTAGAAGAGGAAACCTGTGAAGATGAAGAAATAGTGGAGAATTGGGAAAAGAGATTTTGAAACAACCCCTATGTCGCAAATAAGAAAGGTAAATTGGTAAGGGGGTTGGTAGATTGGCAGTTGCATGGAGCGCTATCGCATGAGAGTCGAATCTTTCTAAGTCAGATAGATTTTGGGTGAAGGGATTTTGTGGGAATGTCATTTTTGATAGAGATAGGCTTGGAGAATGAGGAAAGAGTTTCTCAAGTAGTGGAGGTGGAAGGAGAAGAGTTGGAATAGATATAAAAATAATGGCGGGTAGAGGAAGAGATTAAGTGAGAAAAGACATAGACAACTTATGGGACTTCTTACAGCCTTTTTGAAGAAATAGCAGGGCATTTTGGAATGGCGGTAAACAAAACAGGTTCAGGAAGGAAAATGAGAGAAACAGGGTATGGTACCTTATTCATGAAGCAGTGATTGACATTGATACAAAACAATTGTTACTTGATTATTTTATTTTTTGGACAACCTTCGCACATGAGCTCTATAGTCTGCACATGTTAGTACATATTAATGTGAGAGTAATCATTTATTCTGAATTAATGTGAAAGACTTAATTGAGTAGCACTCTGATTAGTCAGTATTAGGAGGAAGTTTTCTAGCCAATCATTGCAAGGAATTTATGCAATCGTAATCATTCCTATGTCTAACCTGATTCTTTCAAAGTGCTCTCAACTTAGTAAAGATGTCAGCAATTTTCTCTAGAGTTGAACAAAACATTATTAAAATAAGGCCTTTCTCTAAATTATCGCAAAGAAAATGATATCGAATCTCAACATGTTTGGTTTTTTTGTGTTGCACATGGTTCTTAGTAATATTAGTAGCACTAGTGTTGTCACAAAAATTGGAGCACATCCTACATTCATATCGAAATCCATCAATTGTTGCTTGATCCAGAGTAATTGTGCACAACATGACCCAACTGCTTCATACAACCTCAATAGTTGACAGGTCTACCTGTCAACT
The DNA here is from genome assembly GCA_000787875.1 of Solanum virginianum. Classification (NCBI taxonomy): domain Eukaryota; kingdom Viridiplantae; phylum Streptophyta; class Magnoliopsida; order Solanales; family Solanaceae; genus Solanum; species Solanum virginianum. Next base: position 15,041 of record DF365785.1, read on the forward strand.
GAATGTTGTTTCTTAGGACCAGGAAATCAAATATGTTCCAAGGAAATGCGACATACATGTAGTACTCTTTTTGTCCACCAAGTATCCAGCATAGTTAGCATCAGCATACCGTACAAGATTAGAATTGTGATTTTATAATATGAAAGTCCCAAATCTGATGTCCGTTTAAGATACCTTAAAATTCTTTTAATAGCTTTGAGATGGGATTCCTTAGCATTAGCTTAAAACCTAGTGCAGAGTCCCATACTAAAGACAATGTCTGTTCTAATTGTAGTGTGATACAAGAGAGACCCAATCATACCCCTATACAACTTTTGTTCTACTGATAAACCTATATCATCCAAATCCAACTTAGTGGTGGTGGCAATGGGAGTGTCAATGTCCTTAGCATCCTCCATCTTGAACCTCTTGAGAAGCTCCCTGACATACTTTTGCTCATAAATTAGAGTGCTAGTAGGGGTTTTCTTTATTTTTAATCTCAGGAAGAAACTCAATTCACCATCATGCTCATTTCAAATTCACTATTCATCAGTTTGGCAAACCCTTGTGTCATAGATTTATTTGTTTGACCTAAAGATGATATCATCTACGTACACCTGCACAATCAACAAGCCTTTTCCATTTTGTCTTTAGAAAGAGCATGTTGTCATTCTTACCTCTAGTGTGTCTATGTTCCAAAAGAAGCTTTGATAGTCTTTCATGCCACGCTCGAGGAGCTTGCTTTAATCCATACAAAGCTTTATCTAACTTATAGACATGATCAGGAAACTCAGAGCTTTTAATTCTAGGTGGCTGCTTCACATACACTTGCTCCTTCAGATTGCCATTTAGGAAGGCACTCTTTACATTCAATTGATACCTATAAGCTGCGAATGCTATGAGTAGTCTAATTGCTTCCGATCGGGCAACCAGACCTAACGTCTCATTTTAGTTAATTCCTTCTTCCTGATTATACCCTAGGACCACCAGTCTTTCCTTGTTCCTCGTTATTTTTCTATGTTCATTAGGCTTGTTTCTGAACACCTATTTTGTGCCAATTACAGTTCTTCCTTCTAGTTTAAGCATAAGATGCCACAGTTCGCTCCTATCAAATTGATTCAGTTCATCCTGCATAGTCAGTATCTAATCTTCATCTAGAAGTGCCTCTTCCACCCTTTTTGGTTCTACCATTGACAAGAAGGCCTTGAATGCGCACAAGTTCTTCAGTCCGAATCTAGTAGTAATTCCAAAATTCAGGTCTATGAGAACATTTTCAATAGGATGTGAGCCTTGATATCTGTAGCATTTCGCCACGAATCCTTGAGTTGTTTCATCAACTATAGATTCTGATTGAATGGAGGCTTGGATGACTAGACCCAACAATTTTTGCCCATATTGATGGTTTTATTAGAAGTTGATTTGAACAAAATGTCTCTTGTACATTGTGTATTAATTATGAGTAACATGTATTAGGGGGCGATTTAGTGTACAAGTTATAAATTCATTGGAATCAAATTTAATTTACTGAATTTGAAATTTCATGGGAGTATTTATGAATAAATGTTTATAAAGGAAAATTGTCTAGCTAACTTGGGCGCAGTGGTGGAGCCATATTCACTTGAGGGGTGTTAACTGATACTCCTTCGAAGAAAAATCATACTGGTTAGCTAGGTAAAAATATTTTCTTTATACATATATATATATATATATATATATATATATATATATATATTGACTCTTGTCTTCTATGTG